>JACGDI010000725.1:0-27331 GCA_014898725.1 Jacaranda copaia
ACATGGAGTACAAAACTCAAGCACATTAACTGCAAAGTATCAACTATTGAAATATCCCTTAATGGAGTACAAAATATGCCGAATGGGGGTACAAAACTCAAGCACATTAGTTATAAATGATCAACTATCAAGTACAAAAGATTAGCACATGAAATACATATATCCCAACATGGAGTATAAAAGATCAATACATGAAGTACAAATATCGCCAACATGAAGTGCAAAAGAATAGCACATTAAGTATAAATATCACCAACTTGGAAAATAAAAGACACAGCACATTAAGTACAAATATCACCAACATGAAGTATAAGACATGATAACATTAAGTAAAAATATCAACCAATCAAGAATATGATATCATTACATTAATTACAAACAAACAATTTACAAATAAAATATAAAGAGTAAAAACTTAAAGTATTAAGTCGTTGACAACACCTTTTTCTCTTCTTGTTCTTTATTTGTTTTTGGTACGAGGATGAGGACGAGGAAGACCATAGGTATTTGTCACTTGTATTGCTCTTTTGGTTGGTATGGTGCTCGAGGGCCTGATAAAATTTGGAGATTTCTATTTTGGCTTTCTGTCTTCTCGATTATGCATATTTATCACAATCGAGGACATGATATTTACCACTTCAATCTTAGATTCCTCAAACTCAGTTGCTTGCATGAGTACATAAACGTCTGTCTTCAAAGGTTTGGGGGAATTTGAAGGATCATGATGGTGTTTTGTTCGACTTTTTCATCCATCATGTTCTCAAATTCATCCTCTTCTTTTTGTGTGTCATCTACCAAATCAAGTCCCCCCATCATGTATAAACTCACCAGTTTCTTGTTCAAGCTCCTCCCCCTCAGTCTTGTCCTCAACAACCTGCATTTCCTTCTCACCCTGCTCCTTCATTGCCATCATATCGAATGAAGCAATTTTTTCTTTCAATGATTTAATTTCTTCAACTTTAGCTGTAATAATTACAGAATATACTGTATGATCACAAACATGAACTTCACTGATAGTAGTACTGGCAGCCTTTGATTTCTTGATCAAAATGACCAATTCTAACTCCTTTGGAGTAGGGTGGAGGGCTACAACCTATTACAATGAAAATAATTATCAAATTCAAATTCTTATACAAAAAGCTAATAATGAATGATTACAATTGTTACTATTTCTGTTGTAATTTGTTTCAATTTATTCTCTGCCTCCTCCACATTGTGTGGGAGTTTGTTATCCTTCTATCGGTAAAAGTGTGGAAACTCAAAGAAACTCACTAGTGAAGCCAGTGAAGGGATGCGTTCATAAACCTATACCTATCATTCATAAATCAAAAAATTATATTCACTTGAATATAAATATAATCAATATTATTAGAAAAATAAAGCAAACACTTACCATCAAACCAACTGTGCACCCATCAATGTATTTTTTGGTTCTTTCTCCACCTACTCCCAAATGGTTCTTCATATCTTGGACAAGAAATTGTATGCAACTATGCCCCATGCATACAAACCAACTCTAGAAAAATTATCCAAGTATGGTAGGAGAAATCATGGAGTCCAATAATTAGATGCTGGAAATAAAAAATAATTAAAAATAAAAAGTATGTACAACCTAAAAAAATTATTTAAGTTCTCCTTACTATCCTTATATTCATACGCCTCAAACTTTTTTACTATTTTAGAACTAGTAATATTCTATAGCTTTTTAGAAAAAGGCTGTAAAAAGGCTGTTAAAGGTTGAAGACTTTATCTTCAATGTTATATCAAAAGATTGCCTCACAAATGGTAACCCTAAAACCATAGAAAATTTAGCTGCAGAAAAAGGAACCTCAACCCCCTTTGAAAAATGAAATGATAGCTTTTTTTAGTCAAACCTCCTAAGTATAGCTTCAAGCCGAATGAAGCTTGAACTTAACTTGAGCATATCCATGTATATATAGAAAGGGGTCTTCTTCAATGTATCAAAATGTTTTGACCCCATATTGGACTTTACAATCTCCAATTTACTCTGAAAAAATTATGGGAGAGCAACGAGAGCAGACTTCATAATATCTTGACTTTACTGCAATTAGATAAAGAATTATTAGTATATAAACAGACAATAAACTAATCTTTTTAAATAATATGTACTGACAACTTGAATTTTTTGTACTACAAATGTTTCTAAAATGTACTTCAAAAATATATAATATATTATACTACACTTTTAATTAGGGTATACTTCAGGCTTGAATATTTTATACTATAGATGTTTCTAAAATGTACTTCAAAAATATATAATATATTATACTACACTTTCAGTTAGTTTATACTTCAAGTTTGAATGTTTTATACGACAGTTGCTTCTAAAATATATTATAGATGTACAGATTATATACTACACTTTTATTTAATGTACACTGCAAGTTTGAATATTTTTGTACTACAGATGCTCCTTAAATGTACTATAATTACACTAATTATATACACTTTTACCTAATGTGTACTCCAAGCTTGAATATTTACACTACATTTGCTTCTAAAATATACTGCAAGTTATATAATAGACTTTTCGTAATGTGTACTGCAAGCTTGAATGTTTTATACTACATTTATTTCTAAAATGTACTGCAGGTTATATTCTAGACTTTTCCCAAAGGTGTACTACAAGATTGAATGTTTTATACTATGTATGCTTCTAAAATATACTGGAGTTACACAGATCATATACTATACTTTTTCCTAATGTGTACTGCAAGCTTGAATGTTCTGTTCTATAGATAATACACTGCCACTTTTAGATAGTTTTACCGTATAATTTTACCATATAATTTTAGGTAAAAAGAAGTATAAACCCCAAAAAGGTGAAGTCCAACTTTCATACCCATCAAGTACAAATAAAAACTTCCCATCTCATAACAAAAATCATATGTATATCAAATCGGTTCAAGTGTTTGACGACTACAAAATGAATAAAAACCCTAAACACTAAAAAATCACTGACATTTGAAATTGCAAATTTAGAATATACCTATGTTTCTTTTACTCACTTCTTTTTGTACTCGACTTCTTTTTGCATATGTTTTTCCTTCCGTTGTCGTAGAAAAATGGTAGAAATTTTGGTATCTTTCTTTTTTTTTCTTTTCACTTCTTTTTCTCTCGTTCTCACGTCAATGGTGAAGGAAGAGTGGTTTTGTGCCCTTTTGTTTTTGCACCTCAAGAAGTCATTTTCATGCAGAAGAAAAGAGAGAAAGCATTCTTCTTGAAGAGAGAAATGCATTTCTCAAGTTTGTTTGTTATTTTTTTTCAAATACAAGGGTATATAGGTCTTTCTAAGAAATAAGGGGAGTGATTCCTAACTTTTGTGAAAAAGTGGAGAGTTTAGTATGTAAAAATTCAAATGGGGACTAAACACTAAATTGGAAGCAGGATTAGGGATTTGTTTCTAATTAACCTATTCATCCTTTTCAAGTACTAGTGAAATATTTTTTTGCTTCCCAAAATATTTTTGAATTTTTAATAAAAAAAATTGTTTTAAAGATCTAAAAGGGATAATGATCAAAGTACAAGAAAGCAAGCAAGCAAAATAGACAAGAAGACTTATAGTGGTTCGGCAAGCCAACGTTACTATCTAAAATATAATTTTAGAATTTTTAACTTGCACTTATATTAAACAGAAGAAGATATATAAAAGACAAAATATAAAAAATTGAAAACAATAAGCAACTTTCTATGTTGGCCTAATAGACTGATGATGGAAGGCAAAAGCAAATTTCCGAAATAGTATTGTTGTAGTGTTTTGGATATATGAGAAAAGCTCAAGTTCATTCTTACTCATTCCTTTACTCTTTTAAATAGACAAAGTTCATTCAAGATCTTTTGCATCTTCTAGACATATCATGTTGCCATATAAAGCTCCAGTCGTAATATCCCTTTCTTGAGTTCAAGTTGCCATATAAAAATTCCAATGATGTCTTTCCTTTTTCCTTTCTTCTTTGAATAGATGGAATTAGCTTTGATCATGTGGCTATGTAAATCTCTAATAGTAGCTTTCATTCTTTGGTTGTAGGTTGCCATGTTGAAGTTCCAATGGCTAAATTCCTTACCTATTGCTAAAAGATTGTATAGATTTTACTTCCCATGAATTAGGTAATTATCTTGGAAATTGATCTAGCAGATATCTTTCCTTAAATAATTCTTTCTTGATTGCAGGTTTCTTCACAAAGTTTCAACATAAATTTTCCTTCTTTATTTTTAGAAAATCATGCAGATTTTCATTCCTTTTTGCATGCATGAATTGGGTGATTATTTTGCAGATATTTTAGAATTAAATCAATCGATTTCTTAATTTAAATAGCTCTGTATCATATAACAAAAATAAAGATCATTAATAAAAATCATCTAGCAAGATGATCATTATCAAAACCAATGTTAGAAAATCCGAACAATTTTTTCTTTTTGATGTTGATCGATTTTGCGTGTGAGGATATGATAATCACTCCTCGTGAATTTATACTTCCCCTGTCTACAAAATTTTACTAAGAGAAAATTGATTTATTGATAGAAATCTTATACTCCTTTATTTGTAAGTTTTTCTAAAAGATATGCAGTAGTAACAATTAATCAAATAAGAAGTAAGATAATCAAAGTAGGTTACCATGACATAAATTCAGTCCTAACATAAGATTTCAATTATAATTCTAGTTGCAATAGCAAAAAAACACACCATAATATGATCTTAAGACAACATCTAAGCATAATATCGAAGTCATGAAAATGAGAGTACACATTAAAATGCTTAGTTGTCACATGCACAAAGTCTCCCCCTCAGCACAAAAAGGAGTAGCAAAGTGTTATCAAAATTGTCATGTGATAAAATTTGAAAATGCCAATAAATTATTTGACAATGTTAGTTGTATTTTAGTTAATTAAGAAATATTTTATGTTGGAGAAGAGATTATGCCAAGATGGATTTTGAGCAAGTTAAATCAATCTTTCGGGAGAGCCTTAGAGAAGATTTTAGCTAATTGGTGCTTGGTTTCTACAAAATTTATGCAGACAACACCGCCATTCACATGATATTTTATAAAATGATGCCTAATTTCTATGTGTTTTGTTTTAGACTGATGAATGGGATTTTTTGTAATACTAATTGCATTGGTATTATCACATTTGATGGGTATATTGGAAAAATCCATATTGTAATCCTAGAGAGCTTGTTTCATCCAAAGGATTTGAGTGTAACAATTGCCAAGTGCCATGTATTTATTTTTGGTTGTTGATAGTGTGACAATACTTTACTTTTTGCTACACCAATTGACTAATTGTCCTCCAAGAAATTGGCATGTTCTTGTGGTACTTTTTCTATCGAATTTGCAACCTGCATAGTCCGCGTCAGAATTGCTAATGAGAGAGAATGAGTTTGAGCGAGGATACTAGATACCAAGATGAGGAGATTCCTTTAGATATCTTAAAATTCATTTGAATGCTCGAAGGTGAGCTCTTTGGAATTTCTTGCAATTAGGCACATAAGCTAGTGGAGAAAAGGACATCCAGCGTACTTGTTTTAAGGTGCAGTAAACTTCCAATGGTCTATTGGTACATCATTTTATCAACTCCTTCTTCTTCTAAGTCAAGTTCTAGTTTTGTATTTGGTGCCACAGAGATGGATTTCTCTTTGCAATTCTCCATTCCAAATTGTGTGAGTAGTTCCCTTGTGTATTTTCTTGGCAAATATATATGTATACATGTGGAACTTGCTTGATTTGAAGTCCAAGGAAGAAACTCAATTATCACAAGATACTCATCTCAAACTCACATTTCATGGAATTCACAAAATCTTCACAAAGAAAATTTTTAGTACTTCTAAATATAATGCCATCCCCATAAATTTGTACAATTAGCATATCACTATCAACTTTCTTGATGAAAAGTGTGGTGTCAATTATGCCCATAGAAAAAGCCTTAGAAAGAAGAAATGTGCTTAGACCTAAGGAGCTTATTTCACACCATATGATGCTTTTGATAACTTAAAAACGTGATTTGAAATATTCGAGTTTGAAATCTAGGGGGTTGTTCAACATATAGTTTTTCTTTGATAAAACCATTAAAAAATGCACTTTTAATTTCCATTTGAAAAAGTGTAAAATTTTTGTATGATGAATGTGCAAGCAAAATGAGAATTGATTCTAGTAGAGCTACCTGTGCATATGTTTCATCACAATCGATACCTTCTTGTTTGAATATCCTTTTGCAATGAGTCTCACTATATATTTCTTACCACATTAACTTTTTTGTCCAGTTTAATTCTAAATACCCACATGGTTTCTATTACTGGTTTGTTAGTGGGCCTTTCGACCAACTTTGACATCTTATTTTTGTCAAATTTGGAAAGTTCTTCCTCCATGGCAATCTTCTAGTGCTTGTCATTCAAAGCTTCATTTATATCAACAAGTTCTATAAAAGATAAAAAAAACAATGTTAGTGATTCCAACATGATTCCGACATGCGGATTCCTTATTATTTTATCATTTGGATGACTTGGTATGTATCTGAACTTTTGCACTTTTTCTTCTGCATGCATATTAGAACTTCCTGTTGATACTTCATTAGTATTTTTATCAGTGTTTTCCTTTTCTACTTCTTTTTCTTGCATACCGGAACTTTCATTTGAAACTTCATTTGTGTGTTTCTTGGAACTTCCTTTTTCTGCTTCATTTTCTTGTTGCACAACTTCCATTACTTTGTTAATACCTATAGTTTCTATCCTCAATGTATCCTTGGAAAGAGATGGATTAGTCACATAAAAAACAACACATATGGATTTTTGCACAGTCCTTTTTCATTTGTTAAATACTTGGCAAAACTTGCTATGAACAAAATATCTAATGAATATACCTTCATCAAACTTAGAATCAAATTTAGTTAGATGATCTCTATCATTCAAAATGAAGCATTTGCATCCAAACACACAAAAATTTGAGATATTTGGTATTTTACCATTGCACAATTCATAGGTCTTTTTGATAAAAGGTCTTAGGAAAACTCCATTAATGATGTAGCAAGTTGTATTAATTGCCTCCCCCCAAAATAACTTAGATAAATCATATTTATTTAGCATTATACAAGCCATTTCTTGAAGGATTTATTTTTCCTTTCCACTACCTTATTTTGTTGCAGTGTTTTTGGTGCTGAAAAGTTATGAGACTAACCATTTTCATCACCAAAGATCATAAAATCATTATCATTGAATTCTTTTCCACGATTACTTCTGATTGTTTTAATGGAATATTCTTTTTCATTTTAAATTTTTACTAGTAAGTGAGACAAATTATTTTAATGCTTCATTTTTATGAGCAAGAAAATAAACCTAAGTAAAACAAGAAAAATCATCAACAATAACAAAGACATATTTGCTACTTTCAAGAGAAGATATTGTCATGGGTCCAAATAAATCTATATGAAGAAGTCCAAGTGGCCTAGATGAGGGGATATCATTTATGGGTTTGAATAATGTCTTAATTTGTTTTCGTTTTACACATACATCAAATACTTTATTCTTAGTAAAATCAATTTTAGGAATTTCTTTAATAAGATCTTTTTTAACAAGATGATCAAAAAGTTTCATATTTTCATGTCTTAAATGACTATGCTAGGTCCAATTGAAATCTTCAAAAGCAACAAAGCATTCAACATTTTGATTGGAAAGAACATTTAAATTGTACCGGACACTAACTATAATAAAATTGACTGATGCTTAGTAGATTATGCTTGAACCAATCTATTAGCTAGACATTCTCAATGGAAGTTCATCTCTGTTTCCAATAGTCCCTTTACCTATGATTCCCTTTCATGTTGTTAGCAAATAGGACATTTCCACCATTCAAGTCTTGTAAGTTTATGGAGAAGGTTTTATCTTTGGTCATGTGTCTTGAACATCCGCTGTCCAGATACCATTTATCTTTCCAATTGGCTTCCTTGCTTGTTTTTCACAACAAAAATTGAGGTTACTTTAGGTACCCATATAATACTGGCTCTTTGTTTGTTAGATTTTGGAACCTATATGTATTTAGTTTCAATTTCTTTCTGTATCGAGCACCTATAAGAAACATGACCGCATCTTTCGCAAGAATGACATGTTTTTTTATTTCTATTTTTAGAGTGGTTAGTGAAATGATATGTTCGATTTTTTATTTCTTTTTGTTTTCCCTTAATATTTCTCTTTAGATTATAATTTTCTTCCAACAGAAAAGCATTTTGATTTTCAAGGTGTTTAATCTTCTCAACAAGTCTATATTCTTGTTATCTACATCATTTTTAATAATCTTATTGTAAGTTTGAACAAGTTCATCTTTTTCATCAAGAATGTTTTGAATTTGATAATCAAGTGAGTTGATTTCCTTTTGAAGTTCCACTAACTAATTTTGACACTTTTCATGCAAGTTAGACGTACTAGAACTTTCATGCTTACATTTAGAATTACTGGAATTTAATTCAAAGAGAAAGGTTACCTGTCTATTGGCCATGAGGTAGTCATCCTCATTATTAAACTAATTTGAGTCAAAATCATCCTATGTAATCATCATCGCTCTGGATTTGGAACATTGCTCAAATTTGGGATTTCTTTTAAGTTTTGGACAATTAGGCCTCTTATGCCCAATTTCGTAGCATTCATGACAAATGATCTACTCAAATCGTTAGTAATTAGCATTGCTTCTCCTGGAACTTATTTTGGTGTCTATTTTGAATTGGTTCTTTACCTATGTTAGATGCTTGAGACGCTTTGTAATAATTGCTATTTCATCATTTATGGCATCTTTATCTAAATCTACCAAATCATCATTCCAGTCAACTTGTTTCGAGTTGAGTGTAATATTTCTTTTATTTTTACCATAAGAACTTTCTTCCTTTATTAGGAGTGTCATTTCATGAGAGGTAAGTGATCTAATAAGCTCTCCCATTGATAGAGTTTCCAAATTCTTGGCCTCACGTATTGCAGTGACTTTGGTGTTCACTCTCGAGCTAAAAATCATAGGATTATTCAAACTTGCTCACTTTCAGATATTGCTTTCATTAGTGCAAATATGGGGTTAACTATTTTTGTGAAACATGCGTGTATTTGACTAATTGATTCACCTATTTTCATGGAAAACATTTCATACGATGAGTAAGCAATGTGGTTCTTTCTATTTTACTTGAGATATCCCTTTATGGGTAATTTGAAGCATGTCCCGCATCTCTTTTGCGGAGGAGCGAATGCATACTGGATTGTATTCTTCCTTAACCAATGCATCAGAGAAAATGCTTTTAGCTTTGGCGTTCATGAACATCATCTTTTTGTCTTCTATGGTAAGTTCCAATGACTATACCTCATAAATCATAGTCAAGATCTATGATAAACTCTTCAATCCAATTTTTCCTTGTGGATTAGTTTGTTCTGTCGAACAAAGGTGGACAAGTATACAACTGTCCTTCTGCAAGAACATCAAAACTAGACAACCATTGGGATCGATTAAGCTAAAGTTGGTTAGAATTTATTTTGTGAGCCCCAAAGTTTCGATGTCAATTGAGAGTAAAAAAAGATTGAGAGGGGGTTGAATTGATCTTTTTCAAGTAGTAGTAAAATATTTTTTAGCTTTTCAAAATATTTGTGAATTTTTAATAAACAAAATTGTTTTAACGATCTAAAAAGGACAATAATCAAAATATAAGATAGCAAAATAAAATAGACAAGATGATTTATAGTGGTTCAGCAAGCCTACTCCACTACCTAAGATATAATCTTAGAATTTTAAACTTGCACTTATATTAAATAGAAGAAATATAAAAGATAGAATATAGAAAAATGGAAGGAATAAGTAGCTTTCTCTGCTGACGAAAATGCCTAATAGACTAATGATAGAAGGCAAAAGCAAACTTTTAGAGTAGTATTGTTGTAGTGTTCTGGATATCTGAGAAAGGCTCAAGTTCATTCTAACTCACTCCTTTATTCCTTTAACTAGGCAAAGTTCATTTAGGATCTTTTGCATCTTTTAGACATGTCATGTTGTCATATAAAGTTCTAGTTGTTACTTCCCTTTCTTGAGTCTAGGTTGCCATATATGAATTCCAATGGCATTTTTCCTTTTTCCTTTCTTCTTTGAATATATGGAATTAGCTCTAATCATGTGGCTATGTAAATATCTAATAGTAACTATCATTCTTTGATTTCAAGATGCGATGTTAAAGTTCCAACGGCTACTTTCCTTGCCTATTGCTGAAAGATCATATAGATTTTTCATCCTTCATTTCATACACGAATTAGGCAATTATCTTGGAGATTGATCCATCAGATATCTTTCTTTAAATAACTCTTTCTTGATTGCAGGTTTCCATATGAAGTTCCAATAGAATTTTTCCTTCTTTATTTTCGAAAAATTATGAATTTTCATTCCCTTTTGCATGCATGAATTGGGTGATTATTTTGTAGATATTTTAGAATTGAATCAATGAATTTCTTACTTTAATTAGCACTACATCATATATAGACAATAAAGATCATTAATAAAAATCATTTAGCAAAATGATCATTATCAAAAACCAATGTGAGGAAATCCCAACAATATCAAATTCATTTTTACATCAAAATGCATTTCAAATAACTTATATATTTTCTCTATCTATTTTATTATTACTATCAAAATTATTATTTCTTCAATAACTTATATATTTGTTTCTATTTTATTTTTACTATCTCTTTCCACTTACAATTTATTAAATTCAATAAAATTATTATTTTTTGAACAAACTATCCAATTACAAATTCATTTTAACTCATTTTTCCAAACTAACTTTTTAAATTTTAAAATTTAAAAAATAAAAATACAAATGAAAAAATATAAAAGTATAAGTAGACAGACGGGGATAAATTTTCAAATATAAAATTTGCTAGTTGGGCCAACCTTTTAAAATTAATGAGTGTTTTTGTTTTCTTGTCGGCTAATTTGAGATAAGGAAGACAACCAAGAAGGATGAGCAACTCTAGCAGCTAGGGATGAGCAAAATTGTCCATTAATAAAAAAAATCGTTTAACCGACCGAACCAAAACTAAATTTATCAAACTATTTTGTTCAATTGATTTTTATTTTGGTTAATGGTTAATTTTTTATAAATTTTTGGTTAATGGTGCAGTTTGGTTAATTTTTATAAAAAAATGGGTCAAAAATCGATTTAATCGAATTTTAATAAATTCTCAACCATTATGTGGATTGCTCAGACTTTTCTTTACAAATTATATAATTATGGGCACTAAAAATAACAATGAGTAGCTTTATATTTCTAAATTTTAGGATATATTCTTACCGAATTGTTTACTAAAAAACTACTTATGCAAATACGTTCTCAACTAAATAAAGTTTTAATTTTTGGATTGAGTCCATTTAATTCTAAATTTTTCATGCTATACTCTAATTAAAAAATATTTAACAGTTCTCCAAAAGCTTACTAAGTAAGGGCAAGGTAATGACAATTTTTAGATATTCTATTTACTGATACATGTTACTTGTTTTATGGTATTAAAAATTTTTTACTATGATTATGAGAATGATTAGATTGCTTGTTTTTTCTTGAATTCCAATAATTAAGTTTCTGTTTCAACTATAATATTATATTGTTGAATAATAATAGTGAAAAAAAAGATCAAATAAAAATTGATCAATTGGTAAATTATTCGAACCAAACCAAAATTTTTGGTTAATTTCATCGATTATATGAAAATTTTGGTATAGTAAATGGTTAATAATTTTCATATGTTCTCAGTGAAATAATTGATCGATTTGGTCTGTTAATTTACTGAAGTGACTGATGCTCTCCTTTATTAGCAGCTATACAAATTGACACTCTTGTTGAGGTAAGGTCGACATGTGAATACCCACCTAAAATTACGAAGGAAATTGTAAACCAAGCCCATCAAGGAAATAGTTGGCAAGGGGATTATCATGGGAAATTCTTGGATAATTCGGCCTTGTGAACAAATAATTAGTGGATTATAGGAAAACACCTTCCTTTACATAAATTATAGGATGATGCTTGGTTTTACTCAAGTGTTTTGTAAAAATATTTTAGAGGGTGAGTTAGGAGAATGTAATGTATATTTTTGTTTTATTATGAAAATTGGGTAGAATTTGTTTTGGAGTAGGGTCATGTTAAGTTCCTATAAGTATTAATTTTAATATCATAGTTAGCACTTAATAAATAATTTTTTTGTTTAAAAAATTATAATTCCCTTGCTAATTGACAAAAATTTGGAATTGCAAGAATACAAATGGAGAAATTACAAAAAAGGATAAATTGACACAAGTTGGTGGAAATGCTGATTGGATGACACATCTAATCTAACTAAAGATGGATAGAAAAGTCTTTATCTATTTGAGTCATATTCTAATTAGAAGACTCTTTTAATCAGTAATAAATAGGCCTTCTAGATACTTAGCTCAGGGAACCGATTTGGATTTTCTATTTTTGAGATTAGAAATTTCGTGAGAATTTGGGATCCAAAGGAGGAAAAAGTAGAGTTCAAACTCATTTGGGATTAAAGTTTCCTTTTCGCCTTTTTATTTTCTTTTTAGTTCTAGATTTGAGACGATGTTTCATTTCATTCATGTTTTGTTTGATAAATCAATTATGAACTAATTCGTTATTCCAGGATTATAATGGATTCTTTTGAATAAATTGATGCATGATTTTGTTCCAGAAATTAGTAGCGGTTAAAGTTATTTCTTCTATTTTGTGCTTTTTCTAATTGATTGTCTGATCAATAGTGAAGTGCATCTTTAAATCCTAGAGGAGTCTTGAAAAAGAAAATCTAGGAATTGATTCAATAGAAAAGTTTAGGATTAATTGTTCAAATTAATGAATTAATTAATTTGTCAATATGACAGGAATATACCTACTTACCTTAGGTAGTTTGTTGAGTGGTACAACCTTATCCATAATTTAGTTAATATACATAGGAATATAATGTAATGAATTAATTAGGGACTTGATTGCAGGTAATTCAGAAGAATCCCATAATTGTATAAGACTCAAAAATAAAAACTTGTTATTAATTTCATAGGAAGAAAATTATGTAATCAATTCATTCGATTGATGAAATCATAATTCTTAGCTTCTATATCTTGGTAGAAATCTTAATCAATACACTTTTTTTATGTTCTTTATTTTCATGAGTTTAGTTTTGGTCCCTACATAATTGATTTTTGTTTGAATAAAACGAGTGTGTGATAAATTAGTAATTACAAGTGAATAATTTAGTTCCTCGTGGGATCAACACTCTCATCATCACTTTATTGCTTCTTGTGGCATGTGCACTTGTGTAATTGTTTGCATTATTTGTTTTGCACACTAACAAGTTTTTGGCACCGCTGCCAGGGAACTAAAATTTTGTTTATGCTAAAATTAGCTTTAAGCACTAAGTTTTAATTTAGATTTTTTCCTATTTTATTTTATTTTATTTAATAATAATAATAATAATAATATTATTATTATTATTATTATTATTATTATTATTATTATTATTATTTTATTTTAGAGATTGTTGTAATTGTATAGAGGATAATCAAGAGCCGGAATTAATGTCGTTTGATCCAAAAATTGAGAGAACTTTCTGGAGACACAGACGAGCACTTCAACAAGCAAACAAAGATATTGCAAAAATGGTAGAGGAAGATGGATATTTGGGTTACCATGTTATCCCAAAAATTTAGGCCTTTCACACAGGAATTGCCAGACCAGTTATTTAGGAGAATAATTTTGAGATTAAGCTAGCCATCATTTAGATGATACAAAATTCAATACAGGGTGGGGGGTTTTCCAATAGAAGATTTGAATGCTCATTTGGCTAATTTTGTGGAGATTTATTGCACCTTTAAATATAATAGAATTTCTGATGATGCAATTCAATTGAGGTTGTTCTCTTTCTCACTGAGGGACAAAGCAAAGAGTTGGTTGGCATCCTTACCATTAGGGTCCATTACCACTTGGGAGGTTTTAGCTCAGAGATTCTTGGCTAAGTTTTTCCCACCATCATGAATTGTCAAGTTGAGGAATAGGAACACTTTCTTTGGCTAATTTGATTAGGAAACATTTTATGAGGCATGGGAAAGATACAAGAAAATGCTCAAAAAATGCCTTCATCATGGATTAAGAAAGTGGCTTCAAGTGTAGACGTTCTATAATGGATTATCCACACAAACCAAAGGAATAGTTGATGCTGCAATAAGAGGTACACTTATGGGGAAGAAGATTGGGGATATATTTGAGTTATTTGAAGAGATGGCAACAAATAGTTATTAGTGGAAGATTGAGAGATAAACTTAACTAAAGAAAGCTATAGGAATTTATAAGGTAAATGCCACTACATCTTTGACTGCACCATTAGAAGCTTTAACTAAAAAGGTGGATACGCTTGCAAGTGTTATAACCAAGCCAATGTAGCAAGTTCAAGTAGTAGAGAGCTAATTTATTACTTGCGATATTCGTGGGGATGCGTATTCAAGTGAAAAGTGTCAACATACTTTTGGAATCAGTGCAGTTTGTTGGGAATTCCAATAGGAATCAAAATAATCCACACTCAAATACTCATAATCTTGGATGGAGACAACAACCCAATTTTTTCATGGAGCAACAACCAAGGACAAACTTCAACTCTTAAGCTGCAATGATTTTAAAATAGTGCTCTCATAGGGGAATGCAGTGCAATAATCCAAAAAAGTTACCTCTAAAGCTCAAGGATCTTGAGAGTTTCACCATACCATGCAAAATTGGTACTAAATTTTCTGGAAGGGCATTATGCGATTTTGGGGTAAGCATAAATTTAATGCCACATTTCATTTATCAACGACTTAGATTAGGAGAGATCAAGTGAACTAGTGTAACCTTACAGCCTGTGGATAGAACATTCACGTGTCCTAAGGGAATAATCGAAGATGTATTGGTAAAAATTGGTAAATTTATTTTTCTTGCAAATTTTATTATGTTGGACATTAAGGAGGATACTAAAGTGTCGATCATCCTTAGGAGTCCATTCTTAGCCATAGGCAAGACTATCATGGATGTGCAAAAAGATGAATTAACCATGAGGGTCCAAGATGAAAAGGTAACTTTTATTGTGTTTAAAGCATATGATTTTCCCAATGACATTAACAAGTGTTTTGTAGTTAGTGTGCTAAATAGAAGTGATTGAAAAATTTTGAAAGACCATTTTGGGCTAGGTTAACAAGTGCTATTTTACAATTCTTGATTTAAGTGGTTATCAGGAAAGCTAAAATCATGATGGTTGAGGCCATTTCAGTTCATTGAAATCTTTCCACATAGAATGATGCAGTTGGAAGAAATTAGTTCAAGAAGTCAGTTTAAGGCAAATAGAAAATGAATCAAATACTATTGGAAAGGTGATTTGATCATCAACAACCCAAAATCACCTTAACCAATGTCAAGTGAAGCTCGAAAGTGAAGCCGAAGACTATAAATCAAGCACTTCTTTGAAGGCAACCAAGTTTTTATCTACTTTTATTTCTATTTTTCTCTTTGTTAATTCTTTTCTCCTCTATTTGATTTAATTTTTAATTTAATTTGTACTTATCTTTTTTGTTTTGCAGGATGCAAGGTAATGAGAAGAAATTAAAAAAAAAAAGAATAAAAACAATAATGGGACAATAGGCACAAGGTAGGAATTTTTTCATGTTATAAAGCAATAGTCTGCATGCGTAGGACATGGGCCCCATGCACCTCGCACATAAGGCATCTTTTTTAGATGCTATTTGCACTAGGAGAAAGCAATTTGCATCCTGGCACACCATCTTAATAAAAAAAATAAGAAAATAAAAAAAAAGTGAGGAAAAAGCAAAGGCAACAACCTACCATGCAATCTAGCACCCCAATTTCCCACCCCCCGTCTCCCCACTCTCTCTCTTAATTTATTTTTCTTTTTCTTTTTCATTTTTTTCTCTTCCTTTTCATTTCTTTTCTTTTTCTCTACTCTTTTTATTCAGTTTCTTTTTCTCAAGCAAACCTACATACACCACCATCCTTATTACTCCCTCTTTAGCCTATTCTAGATATATTAGTGTTTTAAATTAATTTAAATTTTTAGGTATTTATTATTTAGTAAAACCTATTTTATTGATTTGAGAGATTGGAATTAATTAGATTATTTATTGAATAATTTATAATTCATGTTGAGTGGTTGTTTATTTGAGATTATTTGATAAATAATTGATTGGTTATTAGGGTGAAGTGTTGGATATTTGGATACCACTTGAGATAAAACTATTGAATGTTGATTAATTGATTGGAATTTCTTGATTTTTTTAGGTATTATTGAGAGTAATTTTGTTTGGAGTTAATTCTCACCACCACCACCACCACATCTTTACATTGCTGTTGCAATTCCACCCTTAGCATCGTTGATTGATCAGGGCGTATTTTCTTTTTATTTTTATTTTTATTTTTATTTTAAAATTTTTTCATATTAGTATCTCTTATTTTCTTGCTTTCTCTATCACAATAGTATCAGTACTTCGAAGGCAAAGAACTTCTCAAGTTTGGGGGGATTTTCTATGAGTCAATTCTTAGTTCTTTGTTTTACGTTATTTTCTATCATTTTGGTTATGATTAGAGTTTAGCAATTGAGTCGATGTCTAGCATTTACCGAAATTAATCTTTTAGAATCAATGAAGATATTAATCCTTTAATTTTGTGTTTTATGAAAAAGTATGATTAATTGTTGATGGAATTATGCACTTTTAAGTAGTAGCAATATTAGGATGACAACCGCTATTTTCGAGAACTCACTTTCCCACTTTTAGTAATTGGTTTGATTTAAAGGACATTTATGCATGAGTAACATAGGTAATACTTTAAACTTTAGAATGTTTGATTCCTATAGAGGTGAAATCCTAGAAAACTCTCAAATAAGGATAATGACTTAGGCCATTTGTGACTTGTTTGGACCTTTCAAGCCTACCAATGATATTACATCCCTTGAGTCCCTTGTTGAGCCTATTTTAAAGTATTCTTTTTATTTGGCAACCAACTTAATAGCCAGCCTAAACACATGATTCCGCCAAATAAATCCCAGAATTACTTATTAGATCTATTTGAAGCTCTTATGAAGATGGGAACAAAAATTATGGTACCCATGAGTTTGATTTTCTTCCCCCATCACCCCCCCACCAAAAAAAAAAGAAAAAGAAAAATGGTGTAGATAAGGCCTCATACACAAAAAATAAAAAACAAAAAATAAAAAATAAAAAAAGGGCAATAATGGAATGAGCATTGAAAAAAATTCTGAAAAAGGGGAGAAATAAAGAAATTGAGAAGTTTTGTTCAATAACTTTAGGGGAGTATTGAATGGTGATGATGAACAAGTGTTGTGAGTATTGAGTCAATATTATCCATATCTTTCATATCTTTACCCAAGCCTACATTACAAGCTATGAAAGTCTTAAATGATCCTTTATTGAATATATTCTACATTAGTGGAGATAGAGATGAAAAGCAAATCTATGGAGTATAAGAGTAGGGTCTTGTACTTGTTTATAAATTAATCCGAATTGCTAGTAACTACTTATAGAGAAATCACACACATATACAAGGGATTCATTAGAGCATTGTATCAGCTTATATGTGTGTAGTGAAATTAGATCTTAATTATGGTTGACTATGAGCATAGCTTTGAAAGTAGTTAGTGAGAGTAACAAAAAGAATTGAGGTTTTTGTACATGTGTTTTAGGATTGATTTGTTTTTCTTAGAATGCCTTTGAGTCTTTTTGTATTGCTCAAGGGTGAGCAACGTATTAGGTTTGACGGTGTTTGATAAGTCACTATTAGTACTAATTTTAATATCATATTTAGAACTTAACAACTAATTTTCTTGTTTAAAAAATTACAATTCCCTTGTTAATTGATGAAAGTTTGGAATTGTAGGAATACAAGTGGAGAAATCATAAAAAAGGGATAAATTGACACAAGTTAGTGAGAATGCTGATTGGATGACGTCTCATAATTTAATCAAATATAGACAAAAGAGTCTTTATTTATTTGAATCCTATCGAATTAGAAGATTCTTTTAATCAATTATAAATAGGCCTTTTAGATACTTAGTTCAAGGAATCAATTTGGATATTCTATTTTTGAGATTAGAAGTTTCGTGAAAATTTAGAATATGAAAGAGGACAACATAGAGATTAGATTTGCTTAGGAATAGAGTTTTCTCTTCTCTCTTTGATTTTTTTTTTTAACTCTGGATTTGAGATTATGTTTCATTTTGTTCGTACTCTATTTGACAAATCAATCATGAACTAATTCGTTATTATAGAATTATGATGGATTCTTTTGAATAAATTGATTTTATGTACTTTTTCTTTTTAATTGTCTGATCAACAATCAAATGCATCTTTAAACTCTAGAGGAGTCTTGGAAAAGAAAATCTAGAGATTGATTGACAATAGAAGAGCTTAGGATTAATTGTTCAAATTGATGAAATAATTAATTTGTGAGTAGAATGGGAATATATATGCTTGCCCTAGGTAATTAGTTAAGTGGTACAATCTTGCTCATAATTGAGTTATTTCCCATAGGAATATAGTAAATTGAATAAATTAGGGACTTGATTTCAGGTAATTTCAAAGAACCCCATAATTCCATAAGACTTAAAACTAATAACTTATTATTAATTTCATAGAAAGAAAATTATGTAATCAACTCATTCGATTGTTGAAATCATAATTCTAGGCTTCTACATCTTGGTAGAAATCTTAATCAGTAATTTTTTTCTTATTACATTAGTTTAGTTTTAATTCCTACATAATTGATTTTTTGTTTAAATAAAACAAGTGTGTGATAAATTAGTAATTAGTAGCGAATAATTTAGTTTCTCGTGGGATTGACACTCTCATCATCATTTTATTACTTGTTATGAGAAGTGCACTTGCATAATTATTCACATTATTTATTTTGCACACCAATAAGTTATATATTTGATTTTATTTTGAGAAGGAATAAAATGTACTCTAAACGACAAAGCAAAACCTCTTTATTTAATTAATGAAAATGATTTAACATAAATGTAATGATCATGTATTGCTTGAGGAATAAGATGAGGGTTATTTTGAATAATTTTAGACCATTTTGAGTACAAACATTGCTAAGAGAATAGGTTGTGTTGCATTTAACTCTATTAACGATTAAAAAAAAAAGATTTAGTTATTCCAAAATAGAGTGGTATGTTTTACTTTTTTCATCTATCTCGAAATTTGTTTATACAGATGAGGTGAAAATAGTGTTGTATAATTTTTTTGTATTATTAATGTTATATATCACCTTAAACTTATTATCAATATTCAATTCGACTAAAATTTATCACGAAATGGTGATGGATAAATTCAAAATTGAATGAAAATCAGTATTTTTTTGAAACAATTAGTTAGAAATTATAATGGTGACTATTTGATGCATAATTAACATGTCTATGAGATTAAAATGAATGATCACTATTATATAATTTTTTTTATGTTAAAAGGGAAAATTTTATTTCAAATCATCAAGCGAAAAATCCAACAAAATAGGTGGGAGCACTATTTTCCCACAATTTTGGTTCAAACAAAAAATAAGTTAACCTTGCAACACTACGGGCAACTTGATTTGTTGAAATCTACAAATCTAATGGAGCAACTTAATTTTGCCATGATCGCTTTACAATCTTCAATAAAAGATCCTAAGCAAGAGAAATCACTAAAACTATTGTTCACTGCATTGGCAACAACCTAAGCATCCAATTCAAAGAAAAGTGGAGCAGAACAATTGTTTTCTGTCTAACTCAATGTTTCTTGGAAGCTCATTGCTTCTGCCAAAGTTAGGTCAATGTCACCATGATACGGGGTAGCCTTAGTGGCCATGAATTGACTAGAATAATCTCTCAACACCTAACCCAAACCAAACTTTTGATTTGGAGGAAAAAGTTGCAGCATCAGTGTTACATTTGAGCCATCCTTGAGGCAGTCCAGACTATCTATCAACTATAATCCCTTCCTTGACCTGAGATTGTTTCAAATTCCTCTTTTAAGCTTCTGCCCATTGGTATAGAAAGGATTCTGCAATGAAGATAAGAGAAAATAGAGTTTGCTTTATTAGTCCAGACCACCTGATTCCTGTTTTGCCATAAACTTTGAAGGATCATAAGAACTTTATCGCCAATTTCTTTGTTAATGCTCAACAATGTTGCTTTCAACTAGTCCAACAAATTATCAGTTTGGGAAAAAATGATTCCCAATGCAGTGGCATTCTAGCAAGATTACACGAAAGGGTACTGAACTAATGTATGCAGAATAGTTTCCAAATTCCAACTAACCTTGGCAAACTGGAAAAATTGGGGGAACCTCCACCTTTTTCGAAGAAGCCTATCTCTAGTAGGTAAGCTATTGTTACAAGCTCTCTAGATTGTGTGACAAACATTAGGCGGAACCTTAATTGACCATATTCGATTCCACAGAAGTTTCACGTATTGCCATGAGATACCTGTAGCCATTACAAATAGTATAAATTTCTTTCTTATCCAATCTCCAAATCAAACAATCTGACTCTCTTCTATAACTTAACTTGATGCTTAAGATTAGGCCGGCATCTCTACCATTAAAAGGGGAATAAATCAAGCTAGCATTCCAACATTTACTCACTAGGATCATTAAGGAGCTGACTTTCATTTGTTTAATTTTCTAATTCAAAGAAAAAGAAATATAGGAATTTCCAAAATTGTCAACAAGGATCCTTGCCAAAGATAATTGATTCCCCACTTCCCATTTTGTACACACTCTCTTCCTTGATAAAGGATTGAGCTGACAGGATACTCCTCCAGGTGAAGTTAGGGTATGACCCTAGTTTTGTTTCAAGAAAAGATTTGCTTGCATAGTAGCTAGCTAGGAAAACCTTTTCAACTATTGATTCAGATAATAGTTAGTCTCCATGCTTGCTTACCCAATAGGTCTATGTTAAATTCCTTGATCTTTCTGAATCCCAAGGCATCTTTATCCCTAGATAAACATAATTTGTCCCATTTCATCCATCTTATTCCTTTAGAATTACTTCAATTCGATCTCCAGTAATATGCATTTATCAACCTTTGAATTTTGTTACATAGATCAGAAGAAGAAGGAACATACTCATAATGTAATTTAGGATAGATTGTGCAACAGTCTTGATTAAAATCTCTTTGCCGGCCTTAGAAAGAAATCTTTTGTTCCATCCTTGCATTCTTTCCCACAACTTGTCTTTCACAAATTTAAAGATTTTCTTCATCTTTCTTCCTATCATGGAGGGTAATCCTAGCATTTGGTTTGCTCTCCCAAGCCATCAATATTTAAAATTGCACAGATGTTACTTCTAATTTCTGCAGAAGTATTAAAGCTAAAATACACAGTAGAATTTTGAAAATTTATTACCTGTCCTGAAGCTTTTTCATACTCTTGTAGACATTCGATAATGAATTGCTATTCCTCTATGGTTGTTTGGAAAAATAATAGATTGTCATATGTGAAAGAAAGATGGGTGATTGTTGGAGCTCTCCTTGTAATTTTGCACCTGTGGAGCCATCCTTGAGCTTCTATTTTCAAGAGCAAAGAAAATAGACCTTCTGCACACATAGGATGAACAAGTAAGGTGATAGGGGGTCTTCTTACCTCAAGCCTCTTTCTGGAATAATCAGCTCAATCTTATGACCATTATGCTTTATACTTCATAGAAGTCACACAAGCCATGATCATATTTACAAATTTTATATGGAAACTTATCTTCTCCATTATTCCCCTCAAGAAGGCCAATTCAATCCTATCATATGCTTTGCTCATATCGATCTTGAGAGCAGCCACTCTACACTTTTTTTGGCTTTTCTTTTTCAAGTAGTGCATTGCCTCAAATTTTATCAAAATATTGTCAATAATTAGCCTTCTCAGCACGAATGCACTTTGGTTCTCCGAAATAATAGAAGACAACACCTTTCTAAGCCTATTTGCCACAGCTTTGGAGATCACGTTATATAGAACATTGCATAAGTGCAATCGGGCAAAGATCTAACATAGTTTCAGGACTTCTCTTTTTGGGATCAATGAGATGTTCACATCATTTAAGCTTTTCAAAATGTAAACATTATTGAGACAATCAAGACAAAGCTTAGTTATATCAGTACTAACCACTGACCAAAAATTCTAATAAAAGGTTGGGTTCATGCAATTGGAACCAGGTATTTATCTGGATGCATCGAGAATAATACTTCTCTAACCTCTATTGAACTGAACCCCAAAATAAATTCCTCATTTTGATCATTTGTAGTGTTACAATCAACAAAGTTCAAAACTAAAGAACAATCACAATTACCTGAGGAAAAAAGATCAGTAAAATATTTGCCCATTACCTCATGAATTCTAGCCAGCCATTTTCTCCAAACACCTTCATTATCTTTTAATTGGCTAATAGCATTTTTTTCTTTCAAGTTCAAGCTTTGCATGGAAGAAATGGGACTTTGAATCTCCTATATTGCTGAAGAACAAACAAAAATTCTTTCTAAGCTTGGGAAAATCTCTAAAGAGATAATTCATCTTGCCTCACTTTATAACATTTCATTTTATTCCTACAATTATCCAACCTTTCTTTAAATCGAGTAACAAATTTATTTCCCCTTTCATGGAGATCTTTACCACAATGTAAAAGCCTTTCTTTTATGTGAAGCCCATTGGTTTTACTCCAGCTATTTGCTACAATATCCTTACATTTTTCTTCCTTGAGCCATGCATTCTCAAATTGGTACTACTGGACTTTCTTTTTGTATTCCCATATTATCGGTATTACAAGAAGAGGGGAATTGTATGAATAAGCAGCTTAAAGGTTAAGAACCTCAGCCTCCTTATATGAGTTGTACCAAGCAGAATCAACGAGGGCTCAATCTAATTCTTCTTCAACAAAATGATCCAAACCTCGGCCTCTTTCCTATGTAAATGGATGTCCATGCATCTCAACATCTCGAAGACCACATCTGTTAACTAAATTTGTGAAACCAAGGCCAAGCCATGGAGGATGGGGGCATTACCATTCTTTTCCAACGGAGAGAGCCAGTCATTAAAATCTCCTATATAGCACCAAGGTAGGTTTGATTTTCCTTCAAGTTGATATAGCATTTCCCAAGACTCACGGTATTTTGATCATTTTGGAAAACCATGGAAAACCATCAAATGCCATCATTGCATTACTTCGATATTGGCTTCCATATTTGTAAAGATGCAAGAGTACCCTATTACAGACGCAATATTTCTTTCTGCCAAAATAATGCAATTTCTCCTATATTACCAACACTATCCATAGCCAAACATCCCTCATAAAATTAGGAGACGGCCGACTAGGCAAAAATTTATTGAATATTATTCTCCTCCTGATCTTCTAAAAAATTACCCTTTTTTTCTTCCTCCTCCAAAGAAACCCTCGCATATTGATCCCCCAGTTGATCTATTTATAAGATGATGAGAAACAAAATAGGACTATGGAGAAAAACTGATCAAGAGATAAGACGAGAATAAAAACTTACCACAGAGGCAAGATTTCTACCAAAACCCAACTACTTGTCCGAACAATAAACTTAAGCAACGAAGCAAAGAAGAAAAAAGCTAAACGAAGAAAATGGATGGAATTAATCACATACATGAATTAATAACCGTGTTTAAAAAATTGGACTGTTTATTGAATCTAAAACTTTATCGGTTCACGATTCACTGGTTCAATCGTTGTTCAAATCGTAATTAAATCGTAATTGAATCGTGATATTATAATTATGTAATACATATTATATATTTTATATATTATTTAAAACTTAATAAAATACTAAACATAAAACATAAAGAGTTTGAATTATATTGTTCAACTTCATAAGTTAAAATTTCTTGAAAGAGATAATCAAGCACGTAGAATGGGTAAGAGACTAAAGGTTTATACCTTCTAGCCAGATTTAAAAATTAGAATATTAAATATAGTTTAGGACTTGTATTTTGTAGATTTGTTTGAATGTTTTAGCTTTTTACCTTTGCAAAATGTATTTTAGCTTTGAAGATTCACATTAGGCCAAAACATTTAAAAAAAAAAAAAGATTAATTATGCCAAAAATTAAAGAGAAGAAAAAAATAAATGAACCAGTCCGATTTTTATAAACCATGAATGATTCAAATGGCTCGATCACCGGTTCAAATGATTTTCACAAAATAGAATGATTTTCTTTATTTTTCAGGACTTACTCCAAATTGGACCAATTCATAGGACAATTGATGGTTCAGTCGATTCGACCGCCCAATTCAATTCAATTTTTTAAATAGTAATTAATACATCATCCGTGGCACTAACTCAAAGGACTCCACGCCGCACTACAGCATAGCCATCATATTAGAACTTACAAGTTAGCATGAGCCAATGGAGATAGAAAAGTTGAATAAGCAAAAAATAACTTCCAGTATTATATAATAATCAAACTTTTATAATCATGTCCAAAAAATGTTAATTTGCTCTGTAGTGCTATCCCTTCCTTTTTTACCTATATAAATAAAAAGGTTAAATCTTTTGTCACATATCTAACATTTAATATATTTAAAGTAAAATGCTATTCAACCATATTTTAAGAATATTTGTTATGTGGCAATAATGGGGATAAGTTATTTTTATCCCTTTTTGCCATCTCAACATTTTTCATATATAGTTTATTATATAAATGAATTATTTTATTATTAATATAAAATACAGTATTAAATAATTTTTTTGTAACTCCATATCAAATTATGGTAAGTACACCATATCTATAAATTTGACCTTCCATATTAATCTAATATATATGAAGTAAAATGTTGTTCAACTCTATTTTAAGAACATTTGTTATAAGTTATTGTTATCCCTTTTTACCGTCTCAACATCTTCCATATATATTTTAGTATAAAAATGAGTTATTTTATTATTAATATAAAATACTATATTAAATAATTTTTATCCCTTTTTGCCATCTCAACATCTTCCATATATATTTTTTTATTAATATAAATATGGTAAGTACTCCATATTTATAAATTTGACCTTTCATATTAATTTTTATATTATTTCTCTCCGTACATATTAGTTTGTATATGGAATTAATATATATTAGTTTATGTATGTATTGTCGGTTTGACGCATGGAGCATTTTTTAGTTTATGTATAATAAAATATATTTTGTTTCATAATTTGATATTTTAATCACTGAGACTTAGAGCTTTCTTTGTAAAAATTATTTTCAATTAATTTTTTCAAAAACAATTTTATCACTTTTTGTATATTTAATATTTACACTTTTGTGGATCCAATCATAATTTACATATTAACTAACTATGTTTATATTATTGTTTCAAATCAGAATATGATAAACCACATTATTAAGGTAACATATTTATTTTAAATAAAGTAAAATGAGGGCTAATTTATTTTAAAATAATAATTTCAAGATTACATATATTAAGAAATTTTAAAATCTTACCAAATATAGTACAACTGTTATTGTATTGAATCATTAAGAATAACTGTTATGTATGTATCGTTAACTTTTGTGATAGACAAAAACTCTCTCTCTCTCTATATATATATATGTATATGTATATATATGTAATAAATGTTAAGTTATTATATAAATGGCTAATTTGAGTATGTGAATTTAGCTATTGACACATTTATGCTAAATATTTAATTTTTATTTCATAAATTCAGGCATTAAGTATGGATAGTAGTTTTGACCCTTTTTTTTTAAGTTTTAAATGGTAAGATTTTCTATAACACTTTCTATGTTTAGTCCAAAAAAATTTATCTTAATTTAATATTCCCTGGAATATATTTTATTCCACAATTTGACATTTTAATTATGTTAAGTTTCCTAATCTTAGCTCATAATCCATATAAATAATATATACTAAAAACCGCTGAACATGTAATACACTAATATTTAAAGGTACGAAAATATTTTTTTCTTTTTTCTACACCTCTATAGGATCATTTTCTTGGTGAGTTAAACTCCATTTGTTTTATTATGCATGTATTTTGTAATTTTTACATGATTTACTAATATTAATAGACTTTTATGTTTATGAGTTAGGTTAATTTATAAAAGAAATTCAAGCTCTAGATTTTGTGGTAAATTAAAATTTTATATTTATTTTTTGCTTTTGATTGATTTTGTTTTTGCTTTCTTTAAATTATGATTTTTTTTTCGCCCATGATTTATTTATTTTTTAATTATTTTGTTAGTTCGATGTTTCATGAATATTTACAATAAGGTTTTTGTTAATTTTTTTTATAAATTACTATTTTTGTTCAATATTTGTAATATTTATAATTATTACCCGGTGCAACACACGAGATCAAAACTAGTATATAAAGTAAAATGATGCTCAACCCTATTTGAAGAATATTTGTTATGTGGCAATGATATGGATAAGTTATTTTTATCCTTTTTGGCCATCTCAACATCTTCTATATATAGTTTACTATAAAAATGAGTTATTTTATTATTAATGTAAGATATTAAATTAAATAATTTTTTTGTAACTCCATATCTAATGATGGTAAGTACTCTATATCTATAAATTTGACCTTCCATATTAATTTTTTTATTATTTCTCTCTATACATATTAGTTTATATATGTAATTAATATATATATATATATATATATTAGTTTATGTATGTATTATCGATTTGATGCATGGAACATTAATTTTTTAGTTCTCTCTCTCTCTCTCTCTCACACACACACACACACACACAATGTTCTTTGTAAAAATTGTTTTCAATTGATTTTTTCAAAAGCAATTTTTTTACTTTTCATATGTTTAATATTTACACTTTTATAGATCCAATTATAATTTACTTATTAACTAGCTATGTTTATATTGTTGGTTCAAATTAGATTAAAAACCACATTATATGGTAACATATTTATTTCAAATAAAGTAAAATGATGGCTAATTTATTTTAAAATAATAATTTCAAGATTGTATATGTTAAGGAATTTTAAAATCTTACCAAATATTGTACAATCATTATTGCCTTTAATCATTAAGAATAACTATTATGTATGTTTTATTAACTTTTGTAATTGACAAAACTCTCTCTCTATGTGTGTGTATATAATAAATGTTAAATTATTATATAAATGACTAATTTGAGTACGTAAATTTAGCTATTGACATATTTATGCTAAATATTTATATTTTTACTTCGTAAATTGAGACATTAACTATGGATGGTAGTTTTGACCCTTTGGGGGGGGGGGG
>JACGDI010000725.1:27376-40553 GCA_014898725.1 Jacaranda copaia
GAAAAATTTTATCTTAATTTAATATTCTCTAAAATATACTTTTTTTCACAATTCGACATTTTAATTAAATTAAATTCCTTAATCTTAGCTCATAATCCATATGAATAATATATACTAAAAATAATTGAATAGGTGATGCACTAATATTTAAAGGTACGAAAATATTTTTTTCTTTGGTCTTCATCTCTATAGGATTATTTGCTTGGTGAATTAAATTCTATTTGTTTTATTATGTATGTATTTTGTAATTTTTATATGATTTACTAATATTAATACATTTGTACGTTTGTGATATGGGATAGCCCAACAGGCCCAATAGGCCCTTCTACAAATGAGACAGCCCACGAGGCCCAACGTGATACGGTATAATTTAGTAGGCCCAACAGGCCCAGATTCAGAAGAGGCAGCCTACTAAGCCTAGAGGCAAGTCAGCCTAGTCGACTAGTATCGACCCCGTATGCTAAGCCCCGTGGTCGACCCGTATTGACCTAAGGGCCTCTTTCAAAGTCTTATGATGATAGCCCATGAAGCCTAGAGACAAAGTCAGCCTGGTCGACTAGTATCGATCCCATATGGTAAGTCCCGCGGTCGATCCGTATCGACCTGAGGGCCTCCTGCATACTCTTATCATCTAAGGCTGGTCGACATGAATCGACCTCCGGTTGCAAGTGGGACAAGTTGAACCTTTAAGCAATGATCATACGTGGCAGCGGATGTGACTGCTGCCAACGGATGTAATCGATTCCAACAACTCTGGCAGAGGCGCGCTCCTACTGACATGACTATCCAAAAAAATAGGAGATTGCGCCACGTGGCACAGTCCCGAGATCTGGGCAGAAAATGACTACCAAACCCCGGTCATGAGAAAAATCCAAGTACATCTGATAAGGGTACTTGGGTAAAATCACTCCCTCATCAGATTATATATTCTATCAGCACCACCACGCTCAAGGTAATGCAATTATACTATTCACTATACACTTTCTCTATACTCTCCGTTCTACCGAAAATCTGACTTGAGCATCAGAGTGCCTTAGCCGGGGCACCTCGGCTAGTTTACGTTTGTTCTTGGTTGCAGATCTCAAGCCCAATATCATTCAAATCCACCGGAGTTTTGGACCATTACGCTCTTTGCAGCATCAGTTTGTGAGTTAGGTTAATTTATAAAAGGAATTAGAAGTTTCGATTTTGTGATAAATTAAAATTTTATATTTATTTTTTGCTTTTCATTGATTTTTTTTATTTTCTTTATATTATGGTTTTTCTTTAACCCATGATTTATTTATTTTTTTAGTTCAATGTTTCAAAATTACACTACTAAAAAATAGATGATTTGCGACAAATTTTGTGATAGATTTTGCCAAAAATCCATCGCAAATTGGGATTTGTGACAAAAAAAATCCATCGCAAAATCTTTGGTAGCAATAATTTGTCACGAATTTTGCAACAAATTTTTTTTGCAACAGAATTTTCCATCGCAATTTTGCTAGGGAAAATTTCATTGCAAGTTTACAACAAAATTTGCGACGGAATTTTTTATAATAAATTTTCATTTTTTGCAACCAAATTTGCATGTACTTTGCGTGTGTGTATTATTTATTATTTCTGCATGCTACTATTATTTCTACATGTTACTATTTTTGGATGCATTCCTTATTTCTGTTGCCTAGTTAGTTAGGTGGTTTTAACCAACTAGGGCTGCAAACTTTTTTTTTTCCTTCCATAAATATCCCCCTTTTGCAATTAATGCGCACACCTTTACCCAACTTTCTTCTCTCTCTTTCTGTGTACTTGCTTTTTAGTGCTATTGTGTCTTCCTTTCACAGCTTAGGTTTTCCATCTCAATGGCACGTAGGGCAAATCTACATGGTATTAGAGCACCAATTTGGTGGCTCTCAATTCCAACACGAGTAATAATATATTCCTTCGCTGAGATATAATCTCTTAGTGTTGTCTTCCACATTTGGATCAATTCTTGTTCATGGAGGAGATGATCGAGAACTCCATGAATGAACAGCAAAATCAGATGACTGGAATCACAGGAGTAGACCAAGGCGATCTACTATTCCTTCAAGGCTTTGACCATCTATGAATGCAGTTGGCGACCACACTGCTAGATGAAAGCAACTTTTTGTATTGGAGTCGTGCTATGAAAATAGCATTAGGTGCTAAGGTGAAGCTTGGCCAAATTATGAAAATATAGTAAAAAGAAAAAAAAATTAAAATTACCGTGGTTTGAAAAGTTTTACAAAACTATGGTAAGGAGTGAGTTAAACCCATGCCTTAAGCAAAGTTACAGTCAAGAGGCATGGCTATTCAATTTTTTTGTCCGAAACTCACAAGAGCCGTGGCCTAGAGCCACACCTCTTGCATGCTAAAATTTCTTCCCTTTTTTATTTTTATTTTTTCATTTTGTCAAAGAGGCTTGGCTTTCAACCATGCCTCTTGCATAATTTTTTTTTAAATAAAAATACATTAGTTTCCTCTTGCATTTGAATTTGAGGAAATAAATTTTTTTATTCCTAAAAATCAGCAAGAAGCATGCTTGTAGCATTAGAGCTTACATTAGCTCTAATTTTTTTATTTAGTAATTATTTTTATATTTAAAATTTAAAGTAATTAATTTTTTTAAATATTTAACATGATTCAAAAAATAAGTATAAATTTTGAATTTTTTTGTACAAATATACCATTTTAAAAAATGCAAGTGTTTCAATTGATGTGATGTATTAACTCATGAAGGGCATACTTGTAATGTTAGAATGTTGGCTAAAATTGGCATGTAAAATCATAGTAGATGATTTTATATATTAATACGTTTTTGAAGAATTATCATACGTTCTAATCATAAATGATGATTGTAATATGAAGAATTATTATACATTCTTGAAGAACAATGTATGAATTTTATTTTTCAAGTATATTAGTAAAATCTAACATAAATTAAAACTGTCTAACATTCTAGAGATTTTCAATCAAATTTATTATTCATAAAGTTTGATACAAATAAAGGAACAACATAGAACATAAAATATAATTACAAAGTTGAAAGAATTAAAGATGTTGGGCTTGGGCTTGACGGTGGGCTTGTTGTCTCGCAAGTGCTTGTGGCCAATCCATTTCATTTTGGATATGAGTAGTGCGATCCCTTCCTACAACACGTCTTACTGTACGGGCTGGATTATGGACTAGCTCAAAATTAGGCTCATCTCAATAATCTTCGCCTCATATTGGCTCAAAGCTCCCTTGATATGTTGCCAAGTAATATTCAATATTGTAATATGGCATGACAAATGCTGCAGTGTTTAACCCAAAATGTTAGCATGCACTCAGCACATGGGAGCATGGAATACCAAGTTCAACGCATTTCCACATGAGCACTCACATCTCCTAAGTTTGACAACTTGGACATGATTTCCTTAACCTGTGTGCATGTGCATTATGATTGAAGCTAATTGTTAAACATAGTCAAACTTTTGAACAATGTGCTCAATAGAATGATGTTGCCAATTAGAATATATTATATGCATAATTGGCCCAATGTTGTTATTTGTTCATCATGCCATAAGCTTTGGTCATCCGATCAAGGAATAATTTAACACAACGAGAGAATGTCTGTTGAACAATAGCTGTAATCAGCAACCAACGAGCACCTTTTAGTACCCTATTGAAACACACAGACATGTTCGTAGTCAAAATATCACAATGCTATCCTCCATCATGATTGAATGTCCATTGAACTTTGTCAATGTTCTGTAAATATGAATAGGCTTTCTTATTAGTTTCTCTTATTTTTTTCATATGCCTATCAAATTTTTGAATTTGGACTACAGCGCCAGCTTTCCAACATAAATTCTTCAATTTAATATTTTTGAAATGTTTATTGAAGTTGGAGCAGACATGCCTTAGACAGAATCAATGTACTCCACGAGGAGGCATGAAATTAGGTAGGTATTCAACAGCAGATAAGAGGCCACGTTGACGATCAGAAATCAAGAACAAGCCTTCCATCCCTCTAACAATGTGTTTCGACAATATTTCCAGAAACCACTTCCAAGATAAAAAGATTTCTTCATCGATAATTACAAAAGCCAATGGCAAAACTTGTTGATTTGCATCTATAGCCACTGCAATTAGCATCTTGTATCTATATTTCATATATAGATGAGTTTTATCCACACTGATAACTTTACGGCAATATTTGAACCCATCGATACATGGTTTAAAAGCCCAAAACACATACTTCAACATATTTTATCTTAGTATGCCTGTTCGTTGATGCTCTCACTCAACAATGGTGTCTGGATTCCAATTTTGGAGAGCTCCCATATACTTAGGTAATAGTCTTACTGAAGTCTCCCATGTCCTAAAAATGTGCTCTCTTGTATGTTTCAATGCATTCCATGCCTTGGCATATGAGATTTTGCATCCATATTTGTCCTTCACAATTTGCTGCATACTTTTTATCTTATATGCCAGCTCTTTACGAACATGTCCCAACAAGTCCATAGCAATTATTTCATGACTTATGTTTCGATGATCAATTGAAACTTCATTCATCAAACAAGTATGAGGGCCCCCATTTCTTGTAATCTTCCACATTCCTATTTGCTCTTTAAAATTGCCGGACACTCCATGAACACCCTAGTTTGCACACCACTTTCCATAATTTTGGTGTTCTCTCAAGTACTCGATATTCTCATCTAACAACACGTATGGAGAAATCCTTGACAGCGGCTTTAACATGCTTTTTATCTTTGAGCACCATGTCTTTCTCAAGCTTTCCACGGATACTATCATAATAATTCTCTAAAACTCCAGATGGAATATCCACAAAGTCTCCTGGTAGATCTTCTTTTATTGTGGAGACGAATGGAATGACAAGATACAAGTGTGATTGATTCACCACTTGTGATTGATTAGAGGTTCCCTCACCATAGGGTGGTATAAGCTCTTCATTGGCATCATCGGCTGCTTCATCAGTGTCATAATTGTCAGGCTCTAAATCACTAAGCTCTTGATCACAAAAATTGTTTGCATATGGTTCAAGGAAGTTGGGGTCTGCATGTGGGCTCTCATGCTCATATTGGGGTCCTCCTGAATATTCTTGATAGGTAGTAGAAAGACCAACATTGGGATGTTGATAAGATGTAGAACCACCACCATATGCATCATGGATTCCAAAGTTTTCAAGGCCATCTGTCACGGTTGGCAAGTCAAGAATCCCTGACTCTGGGTGTAGAGTTGTATAACCATATTCGCCACTAAATTGAGTGGCATATTGGTCTCCTCCCAAGAGACTTTGTTGCGATGTCAAAGTACCGCTGAAGGGATATTGCATTAGAAGTGACATGAAGGATCCATGCTCCCCTTGTAATAACATATCTTACATATTACTAGGGCATATTGGTTCAGCTTCAATGAATAGCTCCACATTATTCATGCCAGCCATTGGATCCAACAAGTTTGATAAATTAATATCATTTTCCAACTGCATGATAGTTGATATGCGAGCCTCTTTATCCAAATAAATTTTTGTCAAAATTTTAAGAAGTATTGGTTATTAAACCCAACACTTCATATAACTTTGACAATAACTCCTGATATGTTGCCGAGCGGGACAGTGGTATATATCCACATGCAGGACGATCATAACTCATAGAATTAGAGTCTCTTGTAATATTTCATCCACTATATACCACAATGTGTATCATATTCATATCCGCCATACCTGCAAGAATATATTAGTGTTTACTAATGTTCCTCAAAAAATATTTCTTTCTCTCTTTTCTTTCTCTTGATTTTTTTATTTTTTTCCCTCTTTCGTTTCTCTCAACTTAATTTTTGTGAACACAATTCTAAGCCTTTTTGTATATGAGTGACTCACTTTACTACTTGCTCAGAATTTATGCTTGATTGGTTTAGCTACAAAAACCCTATTACATATATTAATTATACCTATTTTTATTATATTCGTTCACACTTATAGATTGCTCTTACTGTATCTTTTGACCATGCCTAATTTTGTTGTATTCCTGCATGCTTAGAATGTATCACTTACTATATTCTATCACACCTTGAATTAGGAGACTAAATGTACTATGTCCTGTATTTTGTCAGGGGGCACACGACTTGAAATGGAAGGGGGGTACTTGTTGCTTGTGTGTAAGGGGCACACTTATTGTTTGTGTGGGAAAGGGGCACTTGTTACTTGTGTGGGAGGGGGCACACATCTTGAAGTGTGAGGGGGACATTTGTTGCTTGTGTAGGAGAGGGCATATGTCTTGAACTGGGAGGGGAACATTTGTCGCTCATGCAGGAGAGGGCACAAGTCTTGAATTGGGAGGAGGAATGTGAAACATGCATGTTGAAATCCAGCCATGCCATTAAGTGGAGTGAATTGAAAGGCGTGGCGCAATTAGATGTTATTGAAAGGCGTGGATTGAGGCTATGCCTTTCAATTGAATTTTTCGGGCACGCCTTTCACGACATTTTTTTTCTTTCTTTATTATATTTTTAATTTAAGTAATAAAAAAATTGGATTTTGTTATATGGTGAATGCATCAAAATTAGTTTCAAATAGAGTTATAAGCTAATATTCTCAATATACAAAAGTAGTTTTATTTGCAAAGTTGAACTTTAAAATTACAAATAATAGAATGGTGATTACTATCAATCATCTTCATCAGAAATATAATAATCAGACTTATACTCTACGTGATTAAGTATATTATGAATCTTACGCCTTTTGAGTCTTTGACCTTGTGCAAAAGCAACTTATTCTGCTAGTTCCAGCAAGTGATACCTGCAACGATGCATAAGCATTCTATTATTTTCTTTTCTTATTTTTACAACAACTCTTGTACACTCTTCTACTCCATTCCTAGGCAATGCTAGTGATCGACGTTGTAAAATGTGCACACCAAGCCTTTGCAGATCACGTACCAGCACCTCAGATTCATTTACTCTATATGCCCATTCCCTTCGGAGTTCACAATAATATTCTATTGGATCTTCATAATAAACTGATAGATAGTCATCATTTCTTTCTCTCAATACCCATGTGTATCCACGCTCAAAAAAAAGATCATCTGCCATTTGAGTGCAATTCTAGATGAAGGTATGTGGAGGCTGAGTAATGTATTTATAGGAGGAATAGATAAATATAACCGTGCGAGCTAAAATTTTATTTCTTCTGCATAATACTATACATTTATTGTTCCTTAGTTCAATAGCTCAACATGCCATGCCTTTTTAGGTGAATCAGTATTTTTGTCCTCCCCATTCCTACTGTTCACTTATAATGTTCAACTTTAACTTTTTACTATTTATTTACTATTCATTAGATTCTTTGCTGTTCACTCAATTTTCACTAACTATTCACTCACTATTCATTCACTATTCTTCGAAGCCTGAATATGAATAGGCATTGTTGGCTTTTGTTGTCTGCAAATATGTAGGTCTAATCATAATGTCTTATTCATTAAAATGGAGCCATTTAGAGTACCAAAATTGTATTATATTCCTGGTGATCTTTTTCATGCCATAGGTCGTAATTGGTTCTTGGATGATGATTATTGCTACTCATTAGATCCAAACCAAAGATACTCTTCATCATCCTTAGCAACAATGGAAGAAGAATAGCGTCGTCATGTATATGAACAAGAAGACCTTATGATGGAGTGTCGTGAACTTAGTATTTATTGTCCTCGACAAAAAGCCATCACCATGCCCCAAAGCACACCTCAAGAACAAATAATGGCTCTTAATTGCATATGTGAAGAAAATAATAGGATGGCAATGCATACAGGTCGTGTTTACTTTCAACAAATATCGAGACACTGCCATGCAGTCAGTGAAAGTCCTATTTATTGATCAAATGTGGAGATGTCTGATGAGGAAAACAACTAGACTATCATTGTGTGTTAGTAATTTATCTTTCTCTCTTTCCTATGTCACTTTTATATGTTGTACTTTTACTTAATTACATATGATTCAGTTATATCATTAAATATAATTTCAATGATATACTAAGTATGATAAATAATCCAGTGAAGAACACAAATATTCAAACAGTAGATGTTTGGATTAAAATATAATTACAACTTTAGCAAAATAAAATTACGATCAAACTCTAAAAATATCTTCCTGTGCCGCAACTACGTCGATTCATATTTCTTCGTGGTCTTCGACCCCCATCAACTCCTGCATTATCTTGTAGTAGTTGTTGCCTTTCATTCTCATCCAGAATCAAATTATGTCGTGAAGAGATGGTAGAGCTCAATGAACCATGATCACGGTATGCTCCTAATATATTTGGATATGGCACTTGTGATACATGGAATGAGTAACGTGTTGGTGCAAGTTCTGAAAAGTTTGGTCCAGATGACCCCCAACCTAATCCCAGATCTGTATCCACCAATGTAGAGAATAACTGATTGAACATCGAGCTATATGGGGCCAACGGTGTCAGTTCATTTTGTTGTACTGGTTGTGGTATGTAACAGTTTGCATATAAGTTAGGATTAACACCAGATGGACCTGCCTCATCAGCTCCATCCGACGAAGTACTCCTCCAGTTCAACAGTGAATACATCTATGCAGAGCCACCCTCTGTTGAGCTGCTACACCCAATGTCCTGCCTTCGCTTTCTCTTACTTCTACTTTGGCTCATCTCTTGTGCAGCAGCAGTTGGTCGTTGCGACACCTCAAATGGGAATTGTCTCACAGCTATATTTGACACCTTCGTAGCAATTGACCTAGTTTGATCTCATAATTGTGTCCATGATGTAATTTTAGAGTCATGAACAACGGAATCACAATTGAGCACTAGGTTTTGCATTCTATCATACTGCAATTTGAAAAATAAATGATTTAATATTAAATAATCTTAAGTAATTAAGCTATCAATATAATACGACATAATTACATACATACAATATCAAGCCATGTAGGGGTATCATCTGGACGATATCCCATGTCTATGGCGGCGTAGAGCGGTGATATAAATCGCTGTGTGATCTGATTATACCATGCCATGTAACCAGTATCCATAGATTGAGATCTCACAATAGTTGGTTGTTGAACAAGTTGCTCTATATTATCCAATTGAGAAATTCACTCAATATGGTATGACCTCCAATGATTATCAACACGACCTTTGCGGGATAAATTGTGTAATCGCAGATTACGTTCTACTAGCAATGGAGGAATATTTTGGCGCATGCCAAACTGTCGCAGAACCCGCTCAGCATAATGTATCTGAATTATAGCACAGTTGATCAAAGAACATCTTGCAATCCAAAGTTCTAGGGCACATTCGTGAGGTAAATCCTAAATATCAGGTGAATCTATGGTGTACGATTGCCATATAAACTGCATATAAAATATTGAAATCATATTCAAATGACTTATATATTTAATTTTAATATCATAAAAAAATAAAATAAACGAATTTAGTCACCTCATGTGCTGACATTCTATCAAGCATGGATCGCATGATCTGTACAAAATGGCTTGTAGTATGTGTAAAAGTAAAATACTGCATCCACCTACACATATAATTAAGTTATAAATTAATTTATGATATATATATATATATATTCGGCAAATCGCTTAGCCCCGTTCATCTTCGATGCAAGAGCGCTCGATCAGTGAGCTATTACGCACTCTTTCAAGGGTGGTTGCTTCTAAGCAAACCTTCTGGCTATCTCTGCACCCCTACCTCCTTTATTACAATTTTTAGGAATGAATATAAAATCATAGATGATCTTATATTACCGAGCACCATATAGAGGCATCGACAGTTCATGGTCATCAATTACCTATGGTTCCATATCAACGCGGGGCATTACACCTCTAGATGCTAGAGATCTAATCCGGGACCATGCCTAAATCTACAAGTAAACTCTCCAGTTTAATAGGCATATAACAATAAAAATACATCTATGTAATATTTATTAAATCTATTTAATTTACCTATAGTAGTTGAATTGCACCACCAATATTAAGTTTTCCTTGTTGGCATGCAGTGCATAACTCACGGTATAAGAATGATAAAACTGCACTTCCCCAACTAAAGTTATGAACATCATGTATATTTTCAAGGTGCTTCAAATACACCAACGGCACTACATTGCCTGAAGAATCTGGGCACATGACACCTCCTAAAAGTACCAATGCACATGCACGTGCAATTTGTTCCACCTCTAAATCAGAGCTATCATTTGTAATATGGTGGTTGTGAATGTGCTCAGAAATAGCTGTCAAATACAGTTGAGATCCCCTAAATGCACGATTGTTTGGCCTAAAACCAATATACTGCTCACAATATTCCTGCTAGTCATCAGTCTCCCAGTTAGAGTCCTTACCAATAATAGGTCGACTTGTACTGGTAAGCCCCATATAACGGCAACATCTTGAAATGTAATTATAATTTCTCCAACCGAAAAATGGAATGTGTGATTCTCAAAACGCCATCTCTCCACTAAAGCCGTGATAAGGTGTAAATCAAAATTAAAGTGCCCACAACTATATACACCATAAAATCTCATCTCATGTAATAAATTTAAAACTTAGACATGTAGCTCTTCATGATTTATGACAGCCCAAAAAGAACTATCCTCTCACCGCACCACAAGAGTACTGTCGATATGTCCAGCAAATACATCCTTTGATCAATAAATAGATTGTTTGTGCAAAACTATTGGATCGCGTGGACCATACACATTTGCGACATCCATCCTACAAAACAAAATAAAAATAAAATAACTATGTCATCATCTATATATAATTTAAATGTAATTTAACAAAGATTATGCATATTTGTACTAAAAATAAAAATAAAAAAAACTATAACAAACACAGAAACATTCTTCAAATATTTGAATTTTATTAAATAATTAATTTATAAAAGATTTAAAGTGCATTTTTTGGGCTTATTTTTATTTCTTAAATAAATCTTCATTTATTAAAATAATTAAATATAAAATAAGGGCTTGTTCTCCTACATTTTGGAGAAATATTTTCGAAGCCCCCAAAAAATTTCAAATTGCATGTACATTGCCCAATTTTTTCCCCCAAAATACTACAATTTTTTACCAAAAAAATCCTCATAATTCAACCAAAAAAAATCCTACACCCTAAATAGCATACTACCCCCTCATTTTCTTACTTTATCTTTCATATCACTCATTTATTTATCGTGAAATTAAAATAAGTAAAATAATTATCGTGAAATGTAATTACAATTAAGTAAAATATTTTTTTTAACTTAAACTAAGTAATGTATTTATTAAATAATATATTAATTAAACAATGAGGTAAATAATTATATTTAGTTCCATATGATATAAAATTATTTACTTTTACATAAATTGTAAATAATAAATAGTTAAATAATTATATTTTAAGAATAAACAATAATTAGTTTATCATTACTGTAGAATAATTAATTTTTTTCATCAATTGATATCAATAATTATGATAATAACTGATTTTTTATAATTAAGATACAATTAAAATTTCATAAATAATTAATATTTATTAATAAATTCATAAAAATATAAATTTTAAAATAACAATATCTATTGAATTAATTACACATCATTTTATTACAATAATATATCAATTATTATATATATTTACATATAAATCATCCAACTATAAATATACATACATATATAATACATTGCATAAAAAAGATAACTTTTACCATATAAACCAAACACAAGTAACTGATTTGATATCAATAGTAAAGTTTATCTCCTCTTAAAACTTAAAGAAATAAATAATTAATTTTCATATCATTTTCATTTTTTCCCAAAACAAAAAGAAACACTTGACACATTCTTCAAAATATTGCCCAAAAATTCATTTTCCCAAAATTTTTCTATATAATGCCAAAAATCTAAGAGAACAAATCCTAATATATTTTATATTAAATTATAATAATATCATAATTATTATTTAAACTTAATTTTAATTTTAAAAAATATATATTTTAATGGGGGCTGATGTCATCCCTACAAGGGCTGACATCAACCCCTGCAGCGCCCATCACAGGCGTTGCAAAAATTGCCTGAAAAGGCCCCTGAAACATGCGCCTTTTCAGGGGAGTCACGGGCGCTCTAATATATATTATATATTATATATTAACATAATATATACAACATATTATATTTGATATATTATATATAAATTAATATATTTATAATACAATTAGCAAATGTAATTAATCTATAAAATGTGATACACATTACTTATACCACTTATATTTTTCAAAAAATTTCATCTAATGTAGATTAACTTCATTCTTATGAACCCCAAATCTTTCTAACTTAATATAAATATTATTAATAATTAATATCAAAATATTACCAATTTAATTACTTGATATCCACTAATATAAAATTTAATATTTCATAACACGCTTTTATTTCCTTTCTAATTTTGCATGAACTATTAATCAGAAAGAAAATGCCATAAATATCAACTAATGCTACTGTCATGTCTATTAATCTTAAATTATTCAAACTAAATGTTAAAATTAACATCGGATTCACAACATCCTATCAAACTTAATAATAAACAAATTAAATTAAAAAACTTCTAAAATTTGAAAACTAACCTGATATTGATGAGTTAGAAATTCCTCTTCTAAAATAAAACTTCTATTCAAATTGTAAAAATTAAAAAAACAGCAAAATATTATTTTAACAACAAAAGAATAAGAAACACTAAATAATCAAATATAAAAAATTATAATTTTAAATAACATGAATTAAATTTTACCTCAAATTATTTGCAACGCAATCTCTTCTTCTCTATTTTTCTTTTCTCTTCTTTATTATTTTTCTTCTCAAATTTTTCTTTTCTGTTCCAACACCAACACTCTCCCACTCTGGCAATGTTAGAAGTTGAATATTGAAAGTGAAAAAGTAAATAAAGGAATGGGGGAGTTATATAATGATGTAGCTTTTCACAATGGATTAAGCGAGATTTAAAAGAAAACAAAAACAAAAATGCCAAGAGGCGTGGCTTTGGAATTAAAAAAATAAAATAAAATAAACCTCATGCAAGAGTCGTAGCTTATTGCCACTCCTCTTGCAGATTTTGGCTGAGAAAAATAATTTTGCCAAGAGGCGTGGCTTTGAGCCATGCCTCTTGTTAAGAGAAT
>JACGDI010000725.1:40792-72602 GCA_014898725.1 Jacaranda copaia
GTATTTTTATAAATTAGTCCTTGTTTCTGCGTGTTACTGTTTCTACATGCATTCCTCATTATTTTTGGAGGTTGGCTACGGCCCGATACCTATGATTTTTATCTAATATCTAGTACCTACTAAAAAATTGACATGTGTCCAAATATCTTTTTTAAATTAATACTAATTAAGTTAATTTACTATACTAATATTTTCTAATTAAATTAAAAATAAAATAATTTTAATTATGAAATACTTTAAATATCCTTAGCAAAAATTAATAAAAAATAAAATAATATAATATAATTATCTAAAAAAGAAAAAGAAAAAAAAAAGAAAAATGAATTTTAAACTAAACCAATCAACCCACCACGTCAAAACAATTTTTGTTTCTTCAAATCCAACCCTTCTGTTCTCAACCCCTACGCCGGCAAATCAAGCTTTCGGCTTCTTCAAATGCTTTCCGTCCCTTCTTCTGTTCCAATTTTCGGCGAAGGTACATATTATTACCCATGTTAGAATCAATTTCCATTTCTTCAAACGCTTTCTGTTCTTCACCCCCCATGCCCCCAAAACCAGTGTTCCAATTTCCAGCGAAGTGACGTATCATCCCCATTAGTCAACGAAAATCAGAAGCAAAACCCCCGGCCATTTTACAGCAACAACGGAAATGGAGACAATTCATTCAGAACACTGTATCAAGACTCAAACTCCACCGCTGGAGAAAATGTTAGCTTCACCAACGTGGTTCTCATATTCATCGGAATAGGTACACTTTCTTCTCTTGATTGATTATTCTGGTATTTGTGTTTGGTCAATTAATGTAATTAGGGTTCGTATAATATCTTAATTAGGTTTTTAATCTGTGTTAGCACATGATTTCTGAGTTAGTGTCACTGGGGCAATGTTGTTTTTTGAATCCCTCGGGTTAGTAGGTTTAGCCAGGGTCAGCCTTTAGAAGCTAGAGTCTTTGCATTGATGGATATAATACATTCATTTTAGTTGTACAAAAAATCTTGATATTTTGAGAGATCTCACTATGGGCAACATCTGTACAAAGAGTTGCCTGCTAACTAGATACTAGAATAAGGACCATAAAAAAGAGTTGTCTGCTAACTGGATACTAGAATAAGGTCGCAAATTTCAGTACTAAATCCAATATGCAGGCTGTGAGGCTGTGAACTTTGGGAATTATGCGTCCAACGGCAATAAGGATGATATGATAACAACTTCTAGTTCTGCATTAAGGACTGAATGCCCTATATGAACTAACTCTGCATTGACTGAATGCCCTATTTGAACCAACTTTGGACTGACTGAATCCTTGGTGTGATTCATCAGACATGTACTCAATGATGAACCCCAAATAGTCTATCTCTAATCGGAGTTGGGCTTACTTATGTTTAAGCATCAAATTGCTAGTGACTAGAAGCTTGAAACCAGCAATGTTTTCAACCGCAATGTTATTGAAGAAGCCAACAAAACCTGTGAGTAATTCAATGAGAAGAGCAAGTGTCCATTTGAGAAAAATATACTGAAAAATTTCAACCCTTTTCCTAGATCTCCAGTCCTGCTTAATGAGTTCATTTTCAATAATCCTGCAAAACAAAATAGCATTGAAGTGAATTAAATGTTATTTGAATATCATCATGTGGTTCTGGAAAGCAGAAAGCATTTGAAGAAAATGGGACCACAAGAATAAAGAGCTATAAAATCGGTAGCTTTATAATTGTACATGCATTTATAACTAACCATGCATTACGAAATGGAGAGTGTCAGATTAAATACTAAATGCAGCCAAATCAGAAGAGAGAAATGAGATGCATTGTCTGGTTTATACATGAATAAGGCCTAAGTTGATTCTTAACTTCTAAATATGTTTGCTTTTAAAACTCGATCTCTGTGTCGGGCTTGGATATTATAATAATAAATGGTTAAACATATTTTAATTATTATATTAATATCATTAATATTTTAAATTTTGAAGACTATTATGAAATGTCAAATACAAAATGGAAAATTATTATGAAATGGACTAATAACTGAATTTACATAATGCCTTTGTATTCGGAAAAGCCAAAAATCTTTGAATAATTTTATTGGGACAACATTTGTCTCTATTGGCTTTGACTGTTCATCCTTATTTTCAATAAAGAATAAAAAATTCTTTATTCTTTACAATTCTTTATAATTCAGTTTGGTTATGATTTCTACGCAACCCATAAGTCATTTTTTTTCCTTGCTTGTTTTGGCTTTATACCAAATGCATCACGGATAATTATTCGTTTTGATCTTTTATACTCATAGATTATTTATTATCTTTAGTAAAATTATTCCATGGTGATATTTAATTTTTTTTTTAAATTTTCTCCTATAGAATTTAGATACAAGCATACAATGATTAATGTGAAATTTGAAGCAAAAGAGAATTTCAATCTCCATGATAATAGTGAAGTAAATTTCATGAGTGCTGATGCTTATGTACAGACAAATAGTAGTGATAGAGATGATGGAGTTGATTCACCAAATCATATTCCTAACAACATCGACCCAAATAAGGTGCTGAAATATGTTTTCAAGTCTATCGATGAAACACAATCATTCTATATTGCATATGGAAGAGAAGAAGGATTTGATGTTCGGAAGCAAGATTGCAAAAATGTATCACCCAAGTGTGAGGAATGCAAATCAAATAGAAAAAAAAGATGTGGTTATAATTGCGATGAATGTGAAAAATTAGAAGGAGACCAGTCATTGTGGTTGGTAAAGAATTTTGAGTGGGTGTGTTCACGAGAGGGTTTCAAAAGACAACCAAAATAAGGATATGTTCGGCAATGACAAGCTAGACCTGACCTTAGATGTGGATGTCCAGCTAGCTTACGCGTAGCTCATGATCAATTTTTAGGTCTATACAAGGTCACCAGATTTGTGCATGAGCATAATCATCCACTTGATCCCAATGATGTGAATCGTCGTTTGCGATGTAACAGGTATATATTATGATTTTATTACATAAGTGGTCTTGAGGACGAAAGACTACTAGACCATGAATAAAATGCATGAGAGATGATAGTTTACATGTTTATGATTTTGACAGTCATGTAGTTTTACCCCACTTAATGAAAACAAAAGCAGATGTCTATCATTCTTTTCTAATTTGGACATATCAATTCACACAATATGGCATTTATGTCTTCAATAGGTGTTCTTTAATATTTTTGTTAGTTATGTAGAGATCAGGAAACAAAGAAATGCTTGGTCACTTTTCAATAGATATGTACTAATTGTTGTTAAATGAATATGGTAGGTACTTAACTCCTTCAGACAAGTCATCTTTGACTTTACTTACAGAGATTGGCTTGAGACCATGTAATGTGCTCAGATTTATGGAACATTTGATGGGAGGTGTTGGAAAACTCACATTCAAATGGAAAGATGCATACAATTATTTGTACAAGCAATGACAGGAAATGATTAGTGAGGGTGATGTAAACACCGCAATTCGCTATCTTGAAGACATGAAAGTGCAAGATGCAGGTATGGTTTGTAAATATACTATAGATGATAAAGGGGTACTTACCAAACTTTTTTGGAGTGATGGGAAGTCAAAAGCTAAATTTGATATTTTTTGGGATGCGCTGGTGTTTGACAATATGTATAGAACTAACAAGTATAATTTTCCTCTTGTGATATTATTTGGTGCAAACAATCATGGTCGTACTCGTGTGTTTGCTGCTGCTTTTTTACAAAATGAGACCATTGAAACATATCAATGGCTACTGCAAATGTTCCGTGAAACCATGAATGGAAAAATTCCTCATATTGTTCTTACTGATCAAGATGCATTGATGCGTGCAACTATTTTATCTGAGTTTCCTATTGCAAGGCATAGACTATGTAGTTGGCACTTAGCAAGAAATGTGTCAAGCAAGGTTGGCCATGAATTTGCAAGTGCATTTGCTTCATTAATACGAAGAAGATGTTGTGAAGATGAATTTGATGTGGCTTGGGCTCAATTAATCGAGCAACATGGTGTACTTTCTAATTCTTGGGTTGCTGAAACTTACGAGAAGAGGCATTTATGGGCTAAGGTATTTTTCTATGGAACTTTTACTGCTGGTATTACAATGACTAGTCGATTAGAGTCTATGAACTCTTTGATAAAGCTTGCAGCTAATAAACAATTCACAATAATCGAGTTTCTGAAGCATTATCATAGAGCTCTTCAAAAAATTCGTAGTGATTTCTTTTAGAAACAAGAAGCATGTGAAAATGTAACACCTACAATGAGGGATAGTCCTTTAAAGAAGCTTGAGATGCATGCAGCCAAAATACGTAAGAACAAAGCTTTCTTAAGAGTTCGTGAGCAGATAGAGGCCGAACAGGGACTTGTCCAGATCAAAATGATTGAAATAAGTGAAGTCAATTATGAGTTCAATTTTGTATCAAGCATGATAGAAAACTATTCTCTATGAAAATTGATCAAGGTAGTGATAGTTTCCTGTGTGATTGCATGATGCTTGAGTCAAGTGGAATTCCTTGCAGTCACATAATATTAGTGTTCAAAGCATTAAGGTTTGATAGTTTTCCACATGCAAGCATTAAATTTAAGGACTTCTTTCCACCACTCGATGTTCAACGCACTAGATTTGTTGAAATCAACAAAAAATGCTTGAACTTATGTTTCTTAGGCTCACAACGGACACGGGTTTTGTGAATTCAGTTAACCATGTCAAACAAGTAGCAAAGGAAGCTGAGGAAGAATATATAAACCAACACGTGCATGATTTAAGATTAAATGCAAAGGATTTAAGCAACTCAAATCCAGTGAAGATTGACATTAATTTGCATGACCCCATGCGAGGTAAGTCCAAAGGTGGTGTTCGTTCAAAGAAACAAAAATGTGACATATGCAGGTATCATAAATCTATTATGTGATTTTTTGTCTATATATGTATGTAAATGACTCGCTTATTATGTTTTACGTTTTTTAAATTATGTTATAATGAAGGGTCCCTGGGCATAAAGCTAGCATTTGTCCAACTAAGAAATCTCAACCAGAACACCATGAAAAGGATGTCATTAATAACTATGATCAATCGGGCCCATATCGACATAAAACACAACAAAGTGATGATGATAATTTACACTCTCCCCATGATCGGCTCATGATGCAGTATCCCATTCAACAATTTCCTAGAATTAATCCATCCATTGGTACTTCGATAGAGGTGAAGTTTATTATTTAATGAATCGCATGCATCAACATTTATTTCTTATTATAATATTAATGTACTGTAATTGACGCACAAATTGCAGCTAGGGGGAATTTCTCACTCACACTGCTCTACTTAACCAATTCCTCAATAACCCATCAAATACTCAAAGGGAAATTTTATGTAATTAAGTTTATTTTTAAGTTGTTTTTTCTTATGTCACATTAGCTGGTAATGTTGTCTTAATAAAACTATTTTACTAATTTATTTTCTTTTTGGAACCCTTTCTCTTGCAGAATTTTCCTCGTTCATTTGGCTGCTAAGCATTGGAGATCTCTGTGATGAAGATTTTTTATTATTTGTCTTGTTAAGTTTTGCAATGGTTTATTTCCTTTCTACGATAATTAAAGGAGCCCGTCATTGCAATTTTAGGTATTAATTTATGAATCTATTTTGAATAGTACAATCTTATTTTATGAGATATTTGACATTTTGTGTTGCTTGGCAAGCTGTCATGGTTTGGATAGATCTTGAGTACAGATTAAAATATTTTGAGGGGAATAAAAGCTTGAGATGCCTACTGGCAAAATTTTTTGTTTTGGAATGAATTTGGTTTCTTTTGAAGGTTCTGTAAATAGTCAGTTTGTAAATGGCGTTTTGTTGCTGCTGCTTGCTACTGTTCTTTCATTTTGTGTACTACTACATTGCTTGAGGCAGCACTTCTTTAGAACAGTTTCATTTCCAGTAATCTGAAATAGATTGTGCTCAAGTTTCTGACTAGTTACTGGTCCTTTGGCAGTGTGCTTGATCCTGCTTTTCCTGCTAATGTTTGGGTTGTTTAACTTAAATTTGTGTGATGGTTGGGACGATTATTTAGTTGGCAAGAGATGCTTGCTGTCTGTTCTGAATTCTTAACATGTGAAATTGGCCTCTAGTTTTTTTCTTCAGTTGGCAGGATATGCTTGGCTTGATTTCTTGGATTTGTAGGAACTTCTTGTTATATTATTTCATCAGCTAGACCTTTGGTCCCAACTCCATGAACATTCCATGCCAAAGAGTAATCATGTCTGTTTAAATTGATATGGTTTATCCCTTTCTTTCTTTCTCTAATTCAAACCTGTACTAGAAAGCTTGGAAAAACAACTGGATTGAAGTAGAGATAAGAAGAGAAGAATGGGCAGAAGAATCATTAGTTTCCTTCCATTGATTCACGTGGCTGCACTTGTACTCTGTTCAGGTAAAATGCCCATTCTTTCTTCATCATTTCTTCTCTTTGATTCTATTGATTTTTCTTCACAAAAGAACCCCTTTCACCTTTATTCCATAAAAGCTTCTTTAGATAGTAGGAAATATTCTTGGTTTTGAAACTTGCTCTGTCCATCTTCTCTGAAATTCTGTTCATCTATTTTTAAGGAAAAAATATATATAGTGCATGTAGATTTTTTTTCTTTCTTTTTTTATTTTTTGAAAAGAAGATTATTGTTGGTTCTAACTGTGTAAGGGATGGGAACATGTGATGATTTAATTGAGTAGAAATTATAGTAATATTTCAGTATGAGAAAAGAAAGAGTAAAAGACAATTATGTGAAGAAAAAAATGGATCATTTGGAGAAAAAAAAGTGTACTTTTTGGGTGATGAATACTTTTTCGTTATAAGACAAGAACCAAAAATAAAATAAATTAAAATATTTTTAATTTCTTTTTGCATTAAAAAATAATTAAAAGAAGCGCTTAGATTTAATAGGGGCCACCCGTGGAAAACTTCAGAAAAAAGAACCTACTAAAATATGGATTATGAGATTTTTATTAAAAAAATATAGATAATATATTATTAATAATCGGATATCTACTAATTGAATATGGATAGTATCTATTTTAAATAGATGTGGATAAATTTTGTATAAACAAATACGAAATTTAACGTACTAAAAAAGTGATAAAACTTAATGTACTAGAAAAATTCTATATTTGGAGTATTCTAGTACATACTTTCAAAAAATTTTAAGTTACATTTAAAAATCATCTCAATTATTATTTAACTTAATTAATATATTAAATTATGAAAAACAAGATAACTCATGAAATAAAATAACATAATACTTAAAATTAAATTATAACATATTTGATATTATAGTAATACTTCATATATAAAAAGTTGATAGGTTTTTTATATTAATTTTAAAGTAAATATTGATAGGATATCAAATATAAAAATTAGTTGACATAGAAAAAATTAACTTATACACGTACATCCATACTACATTAAAAAAATATTTAAATTAGGACTCAAATACAAAATTCTATAGAATCAGAAAAAAAGATAGTATTGAAATAAAGAGCTATAAAAATCAATATAAAATTATATATTAATATACAAAAAATGAACTATAACATAATTATATTTTTACAATACCAAAATAAATATTGATAGAATAATATAAATGTATATATATAAATATATATTGACATAGGTAGAACTTAGAAGGAGTAAAATTAACAATGTAAGAAGGAAGAATATTAAATCCCTTTGCACTAGGCAGACGCCCCCCAGATGGGTTGTCAAAGAAAGAATACTCCCTAAAATTAAAATCCCTGGTCCAAGTTCCTCCTCTAGAAATTCTTTTAACACCCCCACCACCTCAATCCAAATAAAAATAATAATATATATTTGAAGAATATATAAACCACTTTCTCTCTCTTGCTATCCATTGCCCATCCCCTAATTGTAAGGCAACTAATGACTACTTACTTTACTAGAATGGCTATCATCTCAAATTAAGGTATGTTTTCTTATAAAATTCCTAAAATCTATTTCTCTTCCATATATATATTTTTTAAAACTAATAAGCTATATCATTGCCTTCCACTATACATTACTATTTATGGAAATAGATGGCATTCCTTTTGAGTGAGCCTATTATATTATACTGAAGCTTTTGATTATGTGCATCTCAAAATTTTCTTTTCTTGTTGTTTCTTTCTTTTATTTGATTTAAAATTTTTACATGCAGACTATGTCAAAAACCAATGTCTCAAATGGAGAAGGTTGCCAACGATCACGAACAAAATCATATAGCAAGGCATCCATGTTTAGCATGGCACCACCGTCTGGATACAACTTTGTGAAGAGAAAATTGCCTAATTTTGAAGTTGGTAGAAATACAAAGCAAGCAACATCAAACAAGAATGAGAGAAAGGTATTATTTACTTATCTTTTTGGGGTCCATACGTATTGTGGTCTTAGACTGAATTTCACTATTTTACTAATTAGATTTTATCTGCTACAATATTAGTTTTACGTAGATTGAGTTTATTGTTTTTTCTTAATGCCTGTGGAATGATGTGGTTGCTGATAATGATGACATCAAGCCCCTTAATATGAAGAATAAGACAAGCTTAGAACATAAGATTAAAATATTAACTGATAGGGTTGATGCAATAGAAAACAATGTGGCTCAAATGTTGAACATGGTCGATGGTATTATGTCGGGGCCTAAAGATTGCTGCAACAGAGCTCCATCCCAATTTGGTAGCAAGCAGTACCACATGCTTGAGGAGATACTATCTCAAATACAAAATTCTATTGCGAAGTTTCTAGAGACAATTAGAACTAGCATAAAAGAGTCCATAGGTACTTTATCACTAGGGTCAAGCCAATTCACATGGACACCATCTCCAAATATAAATATGAAATTCGAAAGTGCAATATTACCGCATTCTACCCCAAGTTGCAAAAACTTTGGAAGAGCGAAGGATAAGCATGTTCGAGTGTTAGACTTTCAAAATACTAGTGGTTTAGGTTGGGCGCAAGATAATGTAATTGATTTGACAAAAGACACATCTGAAATAGATGAATTTCAAGAAAGTAAGGAGTTCCTGCTAAGTTCTGAAGCAAGTGAAGATGAGATAATTAAATTTTTGTTTTCCGAAGAAATGAATAATAAGTATGCGAATTCGATTACCAAAATGTCTCACAATGTTATTTTTTATAGTTATTTGATTATATTTTTATTTATATAATTAATAAATTTAATATGTTCTTTTGATAAACATGTGTAATATATGTTTTTGGATGTTTTGCAGTACATTCGTTATCGATTTTGGTCTGTGGAGTGTAAGTCGATAAGTACTAAAGTGTACTTAAGTGCTTACAACCCGGTGAATATATCTCAAGTACTGTAAGAAAATTTATTATATGCATTCGGGATATATATCATTTATAATAATTTAATTTCACCAATGCTATTATCTTGTTAAGGTTATTGATGCTATAGCATACATGTGCTCACTTAAGATGAAGGAGGAGAACTTACATGCACATATATGGTTTCTTCCAGCATTCTTTTGTGTATGCAATTTTGGTAATTTTTTTTCAATTTCATTATGTAAATTAGAAATTATTTTTAAAAAAAAAATTTATTGTGTGATGTAGCAAACCATCTTGACCCTAAACTGTAGCGATGAGCAGCTTATCAAGACATACTTTGAAGGGCCTGCCAAATTTACAAATAACATAGAGCACTTGTGGAAGTTGTACATCCACATTCATGATTTGAAGGATCATTGGATATTGTGCATAATTGAGTACGACAATTCACAAATTACAATTTGTGACACATATCCTCTTCCAGTCCAAAATGCATATAGGATGGAGATCGTCAAGAAAGTGGTAAGAATGAAAATTTAAGTCTATACTTTATGGTTTTAAAAATTATAACGTTGGTGGTTATAATAATTTAACAATATTATATTACAAGGTTACAAAAGTACAACTTCTATTTGAGAAGTGGCAGCCAAAGCAGTACGTGTTCAAAGATATTGTCAACACATTCAGTTATAACAAGGCTAGATGGGTTCCAGTTCAAGGAAATGGGTAAATTAGATTACTCAAAGCATCTTTTTTAATAAATAAATTTATATGTTTTAATGAAATTAAAATCTTTGGACATGTAGATATGATTGTGGGTTGTACGTGTGCTTGATTATGATGTTTGACATCAACATGTAAAATTGATTAAATGAGGTAATTAAATTGCAATACATATATGAATTGTGAAATTTTAATTTTTACTTAATGCAGTACATTATAAATTTCTTTTTTTTTCATGTTTTATTTAGGTTGGATCTATCAATGCATGAAGACGAATGGCAAAGAGTTTGTATTCTTTTAAAAACAATAGGTTTGCTTGGCTAATATAGGTGGAATAGATTTTTTTAGGGAGTAATGAGTAAACATTTTAAAGTACTTTTTTTTTTTCACTTTTGGTAAGACTCATATATTGATTTAGTGTTGGTGCTTGTGAACAAATTACTAATTTTATCGTCTATGTTTTTTTTTTATACTTGAAATAGGTTAAGGATATATTAATAACCAAAAGGAAATAAAAAGATCATAACGTTTGTATGAAATTAGATTGGGAAGCACTAACTTCCCTTACAAAAAGATCACACATATAATAATTGAACACAAAATAAAGGAAATAATAGACCGGCCCCATGCCATCACTATCCACAAATCTTTTAGATACAAAATTTATTTAAGGGCATTGCAAAATAATTTTCTCTTAATTTTTTAATATTTGCGGAATACGTGTGATTAGAGGCATGCCTTGACTTGAAAAGGGGAAGCTAATTGAATGACAATTGCAGATGAATAAGAAAGCATAAAAGCTTACTTATGAAAGGGGAAAGGAAATAAAGCAGTCTTAAATGGTATACTGATGAAATGAATACTTATTTGTATAAATATAATAAGAATCAAATACCCAAATTCAATATTCAATCATCTATACTCTATACTAAATATATATATATATATATATATATCAATGGCTCTTGGCCAACGATATCATATTTATATATGTGGAGTGCAAAACAATATATATATATATATATATATATATATAGCTCTCCATTTATCTCTAATAATTAGAATAAAAACATCAAAAAATTTATTCAAGAAAACAGAAAAAGAAAAAATTATTCTAAAAAAAATGAACAAATCAAAGCCTGAACGTAAATCTGCAGTTGCTATCTCTGATCCTGATGGCATTATCTGCAAACAAACTGTCAACCACCAGCCTGCACCTCACCAAGAACTTCCATTTCATCAGTTTCAATTTCCCAAGTTTAAGTCTCACCGGAACTCTCGCCCGCAGATTCAATGGCATGCTTCTGGTCTGCTGCTGCATCTGCAGTGAGTTCGCCCTGCCAACAGCGTCCTGAGTTTGCCCCACTCTCATAGTATATCCCTGTCTTTTTGTTTGGATTTCTTGCAGTTACATTGGCATTGAATGTGGCAGACAAGCTGTTGTCACCGCTCAGATTGAACTGAGTTATTCTCATGGAATCTACTGAGTATTTTGGGATTTTGGGCTGGAAAACCAAGTATATGATTGCAGCCAAAATTCCAAGAATCATGATTTGCAGTATCAGAAGGGCTATTGTCCAACATCAGCACTTCTTACAGCAGCTGCTCCTCTTGGGTGGTTTTGTGGGTGCGTATGGGATTGTCCGGCAGGGCAGAGGCAGATAGAACTGTCTCTCGGGATCACCGTTCTCCCACCGGGATGAGCCTCAGCCCACCAGGGGAGCGGTGGCAGTGGCGCCGACGCCTCAAGGTCCTGAACTGGATGAACTCTATGGTGATCAGGCATAATAGTATTGAGAGGAAAGAAAGTTTTTATTACAAGAACTACTTAGTAAAGGCAAAAAAGAGAAAAACAAGAAATGAATACCAAAATAGCATACCTGGCAATCTGTGTAGCACTTGTGCTGATTCTTGGTGAAGTTGAAGTAACAACGGCAGTGACTTGCAATCTGCAGCAGCATGTAACAACGGCAGTGACTTTGGTGAAGTAACAACAGCAATGACTATGAAGCAAGTAAACGACATGAGGGGCATTTGAAAAGTGTTTCAACTAAGAACCAAATTAGAAGATAACTTAATCATTTTCAATCACTTTGTAGCAGAAGTCAAAATATACAGATACATATGACGAGAGACAAAACATCGGTTTATATCCTACATTCATTAAAAGTTAAAATCTTTAATTTTTTTTTAGCAGGGTGACCAAAGTTTTATCCTTTATTTATTAAAGCACCACCAAATTAAAAGTCCACTGTAAAGGCCCCTCTTTGTTTCTTGGAATAGTTATAATTCCCCTTATTTTGTGGCTTGGCACAGTTATAACATAAAGCCCTTTCACCTGAAAACCATCTAAAACTTATTGCTGCATCCATGATAGATGATATAACATATGATCATCAGGAATCAAGCCTAAGTTCTTTAAGCATAATGTTGGTTTAGAAATTCCAAACTGTAAAGAAAGAGACAAAAGCAATGAAACTAAGAGGAAATCTTGATATGTATATTAAGTTACAGATTAGATTCAGAACTTTGTATCTCTTCAAATCACAACGCTCAAAACTTTTAGCAATAATCTCATAAAGACCAAAAATCAGACCTTTTCAAATTCACTGGCCTTCAGCTGATGCTGATTTTCTGTAAAATTTGAAGAAGTCATCCCGAGTCCTTCATTGTGGTGCTTCTCCCATCCACATGTATCGACCTTGGAGTGAGTCTAGTAGTACAAGATGGAGTCCATCATTGATATTAGTGTTAGGGCTGCTGGCTACGAAGACAACCTTCTGAAGAGTGGCACATGACAAGTGCTCAACATGAAAAACCGCTCGATACTTTATGTGGTAAACATTCCTAGCTGACCTTGCCAATAAGCATGCCTCTGCTGCTAGAAAGGTGACCATATTGATTTATTTTGATTTCAATAAGGTTACCATGAAAAATTTATCGGCATGTGTGAGTGTGTGCAGAGAAAAAGCAAAAGAACCAAAGCAATTTAGGAAGAGAAATTAATACTAAACATTCATTAATGACGAATATAACTTGATTTATAGAACAAAACATGCTACCTTAAAATGTAAATGGAGAAAAGAATAATGAATTAGAAACTTTGTATCATATTTCATTGCAGCAAAAAAAAGTTGAATTAGTAGAGATAATCAATTCTTCCAACTCTAGGCATGGAGGCAGGATGCTTTCAATGCAAACAGGCATGAGAAGTTAAGAGTCAACTTAGGCCTTATTCATGCATAAACCAGACAAAATGCAGAAGCATGGAGCAGTTACCAGATTGAGTATAAGCATCTAAATTGTGTAAATAGTAGGAGGGTGGACTTCTCCAGCAAAGCTTAAAACTAATGTAATAAAATTCTGAAAGTCCCAATCAGAGTCCATGTATGGATGATCAGCATGCATGACATAATATCATGAATGTATCGGAAATAAATTTAATTGTTCGTACTATAGGATTGTGACTAGGAAACAATACAAGTCAATCATTCATTATATACAAAAACATCATATAATTATTAACAAAAATGACACTTCTGGAAAGCTATAGTTATAGTTTTCAGAAGGAAAATTAAGAATATTACTGACCACATACCAAAACTAATACAAAATGAAGGTATCTGTGACATTGAAAGCTTTGGGACAGCAAAATTATAATTGGAAAGCATATAAATATGCATTCAAGAGACTAATCCACATAGTAGGTAATAGAACTGAGTTATTCCATCACTCTTTTTGCTCCTAGCTTTCTCCCCTGTTCTCTCGTATTGGCAGAGGATGATGTGTTCATTTCACATTCTCTACTCCTACCATGTAGCATGAGAATATCATAATCCAGTGAACTCTAGATGAGAAGTGAGAGCACAAATATTTGTCCAGATGTTGCCCCTAGTGAGATCTCTCAAAATATCAACATTTTTTGTACGACTAAAATGAATGTATTATATCCATCAATGCAAAGACTCTAACTTCTAAAGGCTGACCCTGGCTAAACCTACTAACCCGAGGGATTCAAAAAACAACATTGCCCCAGGGACACTGACTCAGAAATCATGCGCTAACACTGATTAAAAACCTAATTCAGATATTATATGGACCCTAATTACATTAATTGACCAAACACAAATACCAGAATAATCAATCAAGAGAAGAAAGTGTACCTATTCCGATGAATATGAGAACCACGTTGGTGAAGCTAACATTTTCTCCAGTGGTGGAGTTTGAGTCTTGATACAGTGTTCTGAGCGAATTGTCCTGATTTCCGTTGTTGCTGTAAAATGGCCGGGGTTTTTGCTTCTGATTTTCGTTGACTAATGGGGATGATACGTCACTTCGCCGGAAATTGGAACACTGGTTTTGGGGGCATGGGGGTGAAGAACAGAAAGGGTTTGAAGAAATGGAAATTGATTCTACCGTGAGTAATAATACGTACCTTCGCCGGAAATTGGAACGGAAGAAGGGACGGCAAGCATTTGAAGAAGCCGAAAGCTTGCTTTGCGGGCGTAGGGGTTGAGAACAGAAGGGTTGGATTTGAAGAAACAAAAATTGTTTTGACGTGGTGGGTTCGTTGGTTTAGTTTAAAATTTATTATTTTTTTTATTTTTCAGATAATTATATATTTTTTATTTTATTTTTATATTAATTTTTGTTAAGAATATTTAAAGCATTTCATAATTAAAATTATTTTATCTTTAACTTAATTAAAAAAATTAATATAGTAAATTAATTTAATTAGTATTAATTTAAAAAAATTATAGATATTGAATATTAGGTAAAAATTATAGATGTCCGACCGTAGCAAACCATTATTTCTGTTGCCGAGTTAGGCGGTTACGTGGTTTTGACCAACTACGGCTGCAAACCTTTTTTTCCTCGTATAAATATCTCCTTCGTGCAATTAATGCACACGCTTTTTACCAACTTTCTTCTCCATCTTTCCGTGCGTCTGCTTTTCTGTGCTACTATGTCTACCTTTCACAACTTGGGTTTTCCATCCCAATGGTGTGCTGGGCAAATCTACAAGCAATGACGTGAATATGTTATTTTTGTCCTTTTTTTATATCTCAATATTTTTTATATATAATTTGCTATAAAAAATGAGTTGTTTCATAATTAATATAAATACTAGATTAAATAATTTTTTTGGTACCTCCTTATCTAATGATGGTAAATACTTAATATATCTACAAACGAGACCTTCAATATTTATTTTTTGTATCTCTCTCTCTCTATATATATATTAGCTTATATATGGAACTAATATATACATATATATTAGTTTATATCTGGAATTCATACGGAGGGAAATTCATTTTACCCTATTCTACTATGTATGGAATAGGTGTCAAATACTCTGATATACTACCAAAACTTTCAAATATCCCACTCAAAGTCATCTACAATTAGTAAAATAGTTGGCTATATCAAAACACTATAGTGAATTACTAATTTAACTTCAAAAAACAACTAAGTAAAATAAAAATCTGGGACATGTGGCATTTTTTTCCTGCGTAGACAAATCTACCTTTGGCATAAAGAAAAACAGGATTGGAAAGAAATATGTATATTCAGCTTACTTTTCATCTCACTCACAAATAAAAACTCAAAAATATCATCCCAAAATTTTAAATAAAGATCCAGCAGAAATTTGATGGTGAATACTAAAAGATATAGTGCCTATTTGGGGATGAACAAGTGAATTGATTTTTGATGAGTTGTCTATAGTTAATCAGCTAGTATATCATAATCTTGAAATTCTAGGATTTTGGGATATTTTCAATTTGCTTATTCAATTAGAGTTTTACAAAGTAATAATAAATTTTAAATGAGCAAAACCTTACATATTATTATATATTTTTTATATCCCAAACGTATGTGGATTTGGAAAATTTTTTTAGAGAAATAGTTACGAAATAGAAATACATATAATGGTCCCTTGCGTTTTTTCCATTTTGTTTTATTAGTCTCATATGTTTTGTATTAGAATAGAGTTGTTTAATGTTCTTTTAAAACAAATAAAATAATTTAATATTTTTATTGAATTAGGAGTTAAATGATGCTTTAGGTCCTAAAATGAAGTAACAAAATTGAAGTAAGAAATTTGAGCATTATATAGTAGCTCACAAGGGTAATTTGAACATAAATTTTTTCAATGGTCGTGTGCATATAGGAAGACAATTTTGGCATCACATTAACCAAACAACTGTTATTTGTCTAACGGCAAAGAAGTTTGAAGGGGGTATTTGAAGGTTTTACTGGTACGTGGGGTATTCAACATCCATTTTATAGTAGAAGAGGGTAAAATGAATTCAACTCAAATATATAACCTTATGTATGTGTTGTTGGTTTGATGCTTGAGCATTAATTCTCTCTCTCTCTCTCTCTCTCTCTCTCTATATATATATATATATATAATAAATTATGTTTTATTTTATAATTTGATATTTTAATTTTTAATCACTAAGATTTGAAACTTTTTTTTGTCAAAATTACTAATATCAAAATTTTGTCTTTTGTTATTCACTAATAATATCAATATCAAATATAATAGCATTCCGATAAGAATATTCGCTAAGATCCGAAATTTTCTTTGTGAAAATCACTAATCCATGTATATATACATATATATAAAGTAAATTATATTTTATTTCATAATGTAATATTTTGGTTATCTTCTTATTAATATAAAATATTGTATTAATTAATTTTTTGATAATTCCATATACTCAATGTAATGCCCAACATTTTTGTTTGTTATTTACCTAATTTTTTTTATTATTCCATAAGAAAATATTATATGGTAAAACAAAATTCAGACCACACGCACGCGGCCCTCTTTGACCAAACTCCATACCTTCCCGGTCACTTTATCGCATTCACCTAGAAGAAAATTCAAATACTTTCCTAGTCCTGTATTAATAACTTTTTGGGACACTTAAAATATTAATATCAATATTGTATTATATTTTTTCCCCTTTGTACCTGTAAATATTAATATGGCATTTTAAAAAAAAATTAAAGACTTTCAAATCATTTGGACATTAGGAATATCAAATGCCTTAGAAAATCAAATTATTTCACATCTAATTGATAAATTTTATTATTTCAATTAAACGTATAGTGGCATATAAAATATCATTATTTTGATTTATACGCGCACAATTGACAGAAATTAAATTAAATCATCTCTCTCATATACATATATATAGTTCCGACAAAATTTAAAATCCTAATTACATAATCAGTAAAAAAAAAAAAAAAAAGGAGGAGGGGAAATTGACAGAAAATAAGGTTTGACGGCTACAAGGTAAAATTTTCTACGAAGATTTGGCGTACAATTGCGGATTTGTGCTGTTGGATAACTTCTTCTTCATTTCTTGCGCAATCATAATAGTCCAGAGAGCAATCTATGGAAAGAAGTTAATTTTGTTTGACATAAGTGTTGACACGTTGTCCAAGGAATTCTGAATTTGTAAAAACAACCCGCATGTTATTGTCACACCTAAGGATGAGCGAATGATGTTGTTCCCCTTTAACTTTGTGCCTGTAAATTTAGTGCACCAAGGAATAACTCAATCAACGTTTTGTCAATTAAATTACTTTATAATAATTAAGAAAAAAATCGAGAGAAAAAGAATGAAGATGTTGATTTTTAGTTTGTTAATTGTTGGGAAAAATTGGTTTGCTAACTCGAAACTCAGTGAATTGAATAACTTTTACATTTTCATCAGTTTTTGAATCAACTTTATCGAACTATTTTTAAGCATGTAAGTTTAGTATGCTTTGCTTTTCAATTTTTCCTTTATTAGCCTTCATTATTGCGAAAAAAATGAAAACATTTTTTTGCTAATCATAATTCCTAGGGTGTTGCTGCAATTTTCTCTTTTAAGGATATTATTTGACTTTAATTTGTGTTTAGTTGAATTGAAGCTGAGTAACAATAGGTCATAAATTTTATAATGTCAATTAGAATTGTAGGTCGGCACCCATAAGGTTAGTTCTAAGCAAATCTCATTTTGCTAGTCATCTAAATTAGTGATTGATATTTTTCTTAAATGAATCAGGCACCCAACTACTGATTCTAAGTGACTATGAGATAGGTGATTAACTTTTAAGAAAGATTATGAAGGTAAGTGGCTAAACCTATAAATATTATATATTATTATGTTTTAAAACTCAAAAGGATAATGCTATTGTATAATTTGCTTGTAATTTATTTTTCACTTATACTACACTATAACTAAATTTCATTGTACACAAAAAAAAAAAAAAATGATTTATTTTGTTTCATAATACAAGAAAACATGTACTTTATGATTTTTAGTAGGGATTAAGTTTCACGCCTTGAAACTAGGCTACAAGATTTGGATTTTGGGGTGTGACACTCAATATCTATATATGTGATCTTCCATATATATTTTGTATCTCTCTCTCTATATATACATACATAATAATTTATGTATAGAACTAATTTGTATGCATATATCAATTTATGTATGTATTGCTGGATTGATATATGCAGCATTAAATTTTTAGCTCTCTCTCTCTCTCTCTAAATATATATAATAAATTATAGATATTAAAAATTTTATTTCATTATTCTAAATGATGTTTTCCTTTAATATATACTTTTTGTGTAGGTAAAATATGAAGATTTGTAGAGAATGATGCAACAATATTTGATTTGATGATCATAAGTTTCATTCAAATGAATGTTATTACATATTACTAATGTCAGCTATTAAATTGTTTGCAATAAAGTTTCTATTAGTTTTTTCAACTTAGTGTTTTTATTTAATATTTGTATCATTTAAAAAAAGATGTAAGTATTTAATTATAATTAATATTTGATATAGGATAGCTCAAGAAGCTCATTTAGCCCAACAGGCCCAGCATCGGTTCTAAACTGCCCAAGAGTTCATTTAGCCCAATAGGCCCAACATTAGTTCTAGACTAAGTCATTCAACAATAATTTTTTAGTCGAGTATATTATAATCGACTGCACTCGATAGGAAGCTTCATTCATTCTAGCATATTCTACCATCTCTGTAATTGACTAGACAGATCTGTTCAATTTATATCGACCCCATGACTCATCCCGGCATTAACTTAGATCCACATCACATTTATTATTCTGACAGACAACATGCCTCCGCATTAATGGTGTGTGACAGCTAGTGCAATCGCTGCTACCAACCCTATCACCACCTTTGGCAGAGAAGTACCTACCAAGGGGTACTGTTCACCCTGAAAAATAGAAGATGGAGTCACCTAGAATAGTATTGAGATTTGAAATGGCCATCAATCCTTTAGCAAGGACTATAGCTCAATGCATCTGATAGGGGCATCTTTGATAAATCACACACCAGGAGAATGTTATAAATACCTTATAGCCAACCACGCTCCAAGTAATGTCAAATACACTTTAAGCTCTGCATATTTTGTTTGATTATCATATTTCAACCAGAACTAACTTGAGTATCGGAGTACCTTAGTTGAGAGCACCTCGATTAGTTTAACGTGTGTTGCTGTTGTAGATCTTAGACCTCGAGAAAAATATCAGTTGAATTACTCGACTTCTCTAGTTGGATCTACCCTAAACAGTACCCTTTCACTATAAACGACTTTTAACCTCATAATTTTTGGTGTCATCTGTGGGAACCCTTCGAGATTGTAATGAGAAAATGATAAACACACGTAGAGCTACTTCAGAAAGGGAGAAGAATAGAAAGTCCACATTTCCACCTCCCCCTCAGCCCCACAAGGTGCACACGCTCCAGGCCTAGTGTCCCTTAGGAGCAAGTGGTGACATTAAGCATACCCTAGTTAATGCAACTGATAAGCAAGCAAATCTCTGCTCAAATTTTAGCCCAGCTGTCCGTCGCTCTAAATAGGTAAATCATCGTGCTCGCCCCTACCGTCAGTGCCACCCTACAATTACCCTCTTCAGAAGATAGGTCTCCTAAAGATAGCTGTGGTCATCAAGAATCCAGGCGGACGCCCACCTACCGTGAAACTAGTCCTAGACGTCCCTAAGAGAAAAAAAGGTGACCAGAATTGTAGGAAGAGATTGTAGACTCAGTAGATCACGTCCGACCTAATTGAACCTCGCAGCGTGATAAGGCAAACCCTATCAGATGATATGATTGCAGGAGTGATTGACATAATTGCGGGAGGTCCTACTACAGGGGACTTAAAATATACTTGATGGCAAACCCAAAGGAGGCTTGAGTCAGCAAAAGCCTTGCCCGTCGAGACAACATTCCACCTCATGATGAGTGTAGAGCCCATCTTATTCATTGATAAAGACTTGTCTCACCTTGAGGGTAGGAATATCGGTCATAAAATAAACTGTCCAATGGTAGTCTTTGTTGACATTGCTAATTTTGAAGTACGCAAGGTCCTGGTCAATAATGGCAGCTCAGCCAACATCATCTTCCTCTTCACCTTGAAAAGAATGAATATGGGCCAGCTGAAATTTAAACTTGTGCACACACCCATGGTTGGATTTAGGGGGGTTAGAGATCATACCGAAAAGGTCCATCAACCTATCAACATCGTTTAGAGAGGTTCCTTGAAGGAGAACTTTGATGGTGAATTACCTTGTGGTCGATGCCCTATTCACTTATAACATCATTATATGTCGAACCGTCCTCAATGACTTCCACGCCATTGTGTTGAACTACCACTTGAAAGTCAAGTTTCCGACCCCAATAGTCACAGTGGAGCTTTTATGTAATATGAAGAGGTTTGGAGATACTACAACATCTTGATTAAGTCAAGCAAGCAGAAGACTCGATCGCAACTGAAGACCTCGGGAGACGCCCCTATAGCAAAACCTAAAGAGACCTAGACCAGCAAGAAGCAAAAGTTGGAAAATACTAAGATAGAGCCTGTCGGGGAATTTAAGACCATTGAACTCAAACAGAGAAACCCCGACAAGATGACTCGTATCAAAACAGACATGGGCCCATACTTGTAGTGTCTTATGGTTAAATTCCTGAGGAACAATATTGACATCTTTGCATGGAAGGCATCTGACTTCCAGGGAATTGACCCTAATGTTATTATGCACTGCCTTAATGTCGACCCTACGTACAAACTAGTTAGACAGAAGATGAGGACATTCAATGTGGAGAGGACATAAATCATCGAGGATGAGGTTAGGAACCTCCTAAATATAGGATATATTGTTAAAATTCAATATCTCTCTTAGCTTTGTAATGTTGTGCTAGTCCGAAAGAATGAGGGGCAATGGCAGATGTATAATGATTTCACGAATTTAAATAAAGTATGTCCTAAAGATTCTTACCCCTTGCATCGGATAGATTTATAAGTTGATTCAACTGTTGGTTACGAGCTATTGAGCATGATAGACGCATTTTAAGGTTATCATTAGATTTTCATAGCTCCTGAGGATAGAAATAAAACCTCCTTTATTTTTTCTAATGGGCTGTACTGCTTCTTGGTCATCCCTTTTGGTTTGAAAAATATTAGAGCAACTTACTAGCGTTTTGTCAATTTTATGTTCAAATATGAAATTGGAAAATCAATAGAGGTTTACGTCGACGATATGATTGTGAAAATAGAAAAAGCTCAAGATCACCTACTTGACCTTAGCTATAGTTTTACGATCTTGAGAGCTTTTGGTTTAAAATTGAACCCAAATAAATGTACGTTCGGGGTTCATGGAGAAAAATATTTGGGCTACATGGTCATACCAAAGGGGCACTGAGATGAATCCATAGAAAATTCAAGCAGTTCTCGATGTCACCCCTCCGAGAACACTTCGAAATGTTCAGAGGTTGGTTGTAAGGATTATAGCCTTGGGGAGGTTCATTGCAAGATTGGCTGACAAGAGTTTACCCTTTTTCAAAATTTTAAGAAATGCCAAGAAATTGAGCTTTTAATGGACTGAGCAATGCGATCGAGCGTTGGTCTAGCTAAAACAGTATTTAACCTCACCCCCCATGTTGGCAAAACCTAAACTATGAGAAGTACTCCATGTATATTTGGCAGTTTCTGTAGCATTGATCAGCTCAGTATTGATCTCCACCTAAGATGGCAACCATTGACCAGTTACTATTTTAGCAAGTTAATCCAAATTCCGGAGCATAATTATCTGGAGATTGAGAAATTTACCTTAGCATTAGTGACTGCAGCTCAAAAATTACGATCTTACTTCCAGTCTCATTCTATTATAGTGCTGACCGACCAACCAACCATCGAAGCAAGTATTGACGAAGCCAGATACATCTAGGAGATTAACCAAATGGATAATCAAACTGGAAGAATTTGATATTACTTTTTAGCCTCAAACAGCCATCAAAGCACAGGTCTTGGCTGACTTTATTGTCGAGCGAGTTGACCTACCCAAAAGAATACCGAAGCCCATCTTATTTGGACCATGCATGTTGATGGATCGTCAACCACATTCAGTGGAGGAATAGGGGTTGATGTGTGCTCCCTAGATGCAAAAGAATATGATTTTGCAATAAAGTTGGACTATGTAGTCACAAACAATGAGGCAGAATACAGGGCCCCTCTCGTGGGGATGAGAATGGCGCTCGAGTGGGGGGGGGCAAACACTTGGTTGCAATTACAGAATCCCAATTATTAGTCGAATAGGTTGATGAAAATTTTGAAGCCAAGGACTTGATGATGAGTAGGTACTTGGCTGAAATGAAAAAGTTGCAACAATTATTCAAAAGGTTCACCCTTAGTCAGGTTCCTCGATTTGAAAATAAGTAGGCAGATGCTCTCTCAAAGTTTGCCAGCTCCACCAAGGGAACAAGGGACGGAAAGATCACATTTTTGGTCTTTGATAAACCATCAATTGGACCCCATGATGAAAATTTGATAATGAGCATTGAGGAGATGGTGGTTTCTTGGCAAGTCCTGATAAAACTATATCTAAGCCAAGGCACTGTCCTTGAAGATAGAAATGAGGCTCGACGCCTTTGAGGTCAAGCTTCTAAATTTGCACTTAATGAGCATGGTCGATTGTATAAGAGGTCAATCTATGGACCCCCATGAGGTGCCTAGACCATAATCAGACTCTAGAGGTATTACAAGATATTCATGCAAGTATGTGTGGCAACCATTCTAGAGGGAGATCCCTGGCCCGCAAAGTAATCAGGTACGAATACTTTTGGCCAATATTGTTGAAAAACTCGGTGGATTTTGTGCGCAAATGTACTTCATGTCAAGTCCATTCAAATTTGCCACACCAACCTACAACGCTAATGGTTAATGTCTAAATTTCTTGGCCATTTGATCAGTGGGGAATTGATATTTTAGGCTCCTTGCCAAAATCAATGGGGTAGCAGAAATTTATAATTATCGCGATTGAGTATTTCACTAAATGGGTCAAGGCTGAGGCTATTCCTAAGATAACAAACATAGCCATCAAAAGTTTCATATAGAAAAATATCATCTGCCATTTTAGTCTGCCCAAAGTTCTTATTTCAGATAATGGCACTAGAGGTTGGTGCGATGCCTTGGGGATCACACAATACTGTACTTCAGTAGGAAATCCTTAATCAAATGATCAAATAGAGGTAACTAATAGAATAATCCTTGACCATCTGAAAGCTAGGATACAAGATACTGGCTCGAATTGGGCAGATAGCCTACCTAACGTGTTATGGGCATACAGGACAACTCCTTGAATAGCCACTGGCCATACCCCTTACAGCTTAGTTTATGGGTTTAAAGTAGTCATCCCTTTAGAGCTAATCCAACACACGGCTCGAGTCATTCATTTCCATCTACTAAGAAACACGTCAGAGAGGAAACTCGACCTCAAGATTATTGACGAGCATCGCCAAAAAGCCCATAATACTATGCAGTGCTATAGGCAAAGATGGCATAGAACTACAATAAAAAGGGTCAAATTATGCTATTTTAAGGTCAAAAATCTTGTTCTCAAGAAAGTAGAAGTCTCAAAGAATATTGGCAAGCTCAACCTAAAATGGGAAGGACCATATACTATTGTTAAAGTATTAAAACACAATGCTTATATACTAGCTAATATACAAGAAGAGGAACTCCCTCCCGCATGGAATGCTGTCAACTTTAAGAAATTTTACATTTGCAAATATGCTGTACTTATCTTCGAAGTCCTTCGGCTTGAGTAAGATTCCAACAATATTGATATAATATACAGGCATTGTTATAATCAAGCGGCTTCGTGCCGCCAAAACCCAAGTTGACCCCGTAATTGAAGAACAAGCAGGCCCTCGCTACCACTTGAGCATCTTCACATCGCTAAGATCTTAGTCAACCTCGTAATCAATGAATAAGCAGCCACTCGCTGCCATTCAAGCAATTTTGTGCTGCCACATCCCCAATCGACCTCATAGTCAACGAATAAGCAGCCATTCATTGCTACTCAAGCGGCTGCATGCTACCAAGTCCTCGATTGACCTCGTAGTCAACAAATAAATAGCCCTTTGTTGCCACTCAAGTGGCTGCATGCTGCTAAGTCCCTGGTCAACTTTGTAGTCGACAAATAAGCAACATTTCACTGCCACTTAAGTAGCTTCATGCTGCCAAGTCCATAGTCGACCCCGTAGTCGATGAAGTAGCAGCTCCAAGCAGCAATGCAACTTTTCGTCGACCTCATAGTCAGTAGATTAATAGCATCGAAGCTAATGGACCCACATCAACCTTGTCGACCTTATAGTTGACAAAAAGATGATTTCGCACAGTTATCATCCTAAATCTAGTAGTCGACCAAGAGGTATTAAAAATCGATGATGCAGTTAAATAGCCGTGCAACAGAAAATGTTAATTCGAGTCAACACAGTCGACAACAATGATGTTAAATTTTCTTTATTCTCCACATTATTGCAACAATTGAATTGGATGTGAAGAGATTCAATAGTTATCTTTAACATGACAAGATGGAAAGGAAAATCAGTCTTTATTTATCAACTAGTTGATCATTATTACATCAAAAAAAAGATTGATGGTAGAAAGGCCGATTTAATTATGGCTTGTCTCCACCTGGTCGTCCTCAAGACATTCAGAGTCCAACTCTGGCATTGCACACTCAAGAGATAAAATAGCTTGAGGTAGTTCAGAAGGCCTTGCAACATTGCTCATGAAGTTGGTCGAGCGCAGCATATACTGCGCCATATCGACCTCTTCCTCCATCAACTGGACTACTAAGTCCTCACCGAACGCAAACTCCTCAGCCAACTGCTCTAACCTTGCATCGACCTTTTTCTTCTTCTTCTAAGCTTCAGTTAAGGGCTCATCTGGTGCAGCAATCGTAGCTTCTATCTCCAGGGCCTGCTTGGCTCTACCCTATTCAGGGTCAGAATAAGGCTCTAATTTCTCGTTCAGTGCAAGGATTATCCTGCTATTATCTTTAGGTCAAAAAGTATATCCTAAGTACTTGAGCTATATTACTGTCCTATGAAAGGCTTCTCAAGCATCATCAAGGGATGTGATCACGCTCGCATCCTGAAAAGCAAAGCTAAGGATAAATTGTTTGATCACTTTACACCACATCGTCGAAAGATGGTAGTTAAAGGCCTCCTTTACTTCATTAGTCAACTGTACACGGCCTTGAGCCCAACCAGAGATGAAGCTCACTTGCAGGTCTAAGGGGGCCTTTTTTATTATGGAGTCCATTCGACTCTGCTCTTTGATCGGCATGACCAATTGCTGATATTTAGAGTTGAGCTGTTCCTACAGATCAACCATTTTTTAATTCAATTGCTCAACCTAGAGTTGGGAGGACTCGAGCTACACTTTGAGGGTTTCCATATCCCCTCCTCCTTGCAACTCTTTTCTATCCACCAGCGCCAGCTTAGATTGGTGGAAAATATTATAACCCAATTGTCTCACCTGGAACATAAGGATATTACTCCATAATCCTATAACAAAGGAGAAATTTGAAGAGAAATTATTGACCTTGTGCTTACCATATTACAGTGGTAGAACAACGCCCGAAGAGCCTTGACCTGACTGAGGCTCATAAGTTTTCGCTGGTTGGCTACAAAAAGCCCTGATGTCAGCCACTTCAAAGTATTACCACCCATAATTCCTCCTTGGATGATGGAGGCCGAGTTAGTTACCTTTGGGTTTGGTCAGTGGTGAATTAGGAAGAAGGCAGCTGGGGAGTTGGAATAATACTCTATTGTTGGGTTTTTCGAACAAGTCATAACCTGCAGCAGCTTTCTATTTCCCTTTGTCCCCTACAACCCTTTTAGGTGCTGAGCCCCCCTACTCGACCATTTGCCTTTTGCCCCAACCTACGGGGTTACTGGGAATAGGCTCCTACTGATGAGTAGACTGGGTTTTCATCACCTATTCAATTTATGGGGGCAGAAGAGCTAACATCGACCGTGTTGAGCCTGTTTGTTCTACGGGAGCTCCTTATCGTCGAGCAACGACAGCTCAGTGGCACTCTTCATTTCTTAGAGCTCAGGCTTGGACTTTAAATCAACTTCGACCATTACTTTTTCTTGATCTGCAGGCACAAATAAAATAAGAAAACATTAGAGTCAAGTAGAAAGATGAGCAATCACAATCAAAATGGTTGACGAGATTCTCTACTTAGTCGATTGCTCACAGACAGGTCGAATTGGGCCAATGATAAGCCAGCCAATACCAGACACCTTTCTTTAGTCAGAATTGAGGCCTCCATGTGCTCAAATCTGACTAAATCCTTGATGAACATGTTAGGCTAACTAAGTATCTGGTTCCTAGGCATCTCCATAAGCCCCTTCCACCAACCTTTCAGAATGGCGAGAACCTTTGGCCCCCAAACATAGAAAAAGTATTTTTTCCACTCTGGGCCATAAGAAAAGGTAGGGGATACCAAGCATTTTTGGCAGGATCGAGCAGTTAAGTAGTAGAAATCAGACTCTTCGATACTACCCAACTTCCACGACATGGGTAAATGAGATAAATTTGAAAAGTTAGTGAAGGAGATGGGTTGATTGTATAAGTGCATTAGCATGACAAAGCTGTACAGTGTGGCGAAATAGTTGAGAATCAACTGGGTTATGCAAACTTCCAGGCCTATTAGGAGGTCAACTATTGCTTGCACAAGGGGAAACCTAAGGCCACATCTTAACCCTTTCTCAAATACAGTTATATACCCCCAAAGTGGTCGATGCATTCTACCTCAAGCTCCTGGCACTAATAGTTCATACTTCTCAGGGATATGGTACATTGCCATAATTCATATCAGGTCGGCAAGAGTTATTTTGGAGGATATTTTTGTATAATGGTCTAGGGTAAACAGTCGATCCCAGGTTGCAAAAACATCACTCAGGCCAGCATCACCCTAAGAAACAACCCTCACACCGCTCGAGCTACTGGAACTGCTTGAACTCAAGCTATTACTCAATGAACTACCTGATTCACTCTCGCGAGAGGTTTGAGATGTACTTCCACTTCCAGTCTCTCTATGATATGCCACACTCTCGGACCTAGTGTCCTCACTATTGGAACTAGCAGATATTTTTTCATAAAAGAAAAGGAAGAAAATAACAAATGGGCAAAGTAACTTACAGTGAATATCTTGCAAGCTCTAAGCGCACACAAGTTGAAGAACTTCAAAGATAGGGATTCAACTAAATATATATTCAGCAAAAGTGTAAATGAAGATAAATATCCCCATTATTTATAGGTATTTATGCGTGGCAACCCAAGCGTCAGTTATAATTACACCCTGTCTCTGTACACTTTGTATTCTGCAAAGTAACCGACACATTAAATACAGCGAAATCACCATAAACCCTGGTCGAGAGTTTAAAAAACTTGGTCAATTTGGCAAAACCTCGATTGAATATGAATAACTGCCTAAAAATTACCTAAGTACTCCCTACTCCTGCTTATTGACAAGCTTGATCAAGATCGCGAGTGCGAGGGACTCATGATATAGGATAGCCCAAGAAGTCCATTTAACCCAACAAGCCTAACATCGGTTCTAAACTGCCTAAGAGGCCCATTTAGCCCAACAGGCCCAACATTAGTTCTGGACTAAGTCATTCAATAATAATTTTTTGGTTGAGTATATTATAACCGACTGCACTTGACAGAAAGTTTCATCCATTCTAGCATATTCTACTATCTCTATAATCGACCAGAAATATCTGTTTGATTTATATCGATCTCATGCCTCACCTCAATGTTGATTCAGATTCACGCTGTATTTATTACTCCAACAAGTAGCATGTTTCTGCATTAATAACACATGACAGCCAGTACAGTTGTTGCCACCAACCTTGCCACCACCTTTGGTAGAGAGGTGTCTACTAGAGGTACTGTTCATCATGAAAAATAAGAGATGGAGCCAACTAGAACAGTACCGAGATTCAAAATAACTATCAACCCCCTGGCAAGAACTAAAGCCCAATGCATCTAATAGGGGCATCTTCGATAAATCATACACCATGAGAAAGCTATAAATACCTCATAGCCAACCATGCTCTAGGCAATGTCAAATACACTTTAAGCTCTCAATATTATGTTCAATTATCATATTTCGACCAAAACGGACTTGAGCGACGGAGTACTTTAGCTGGGGGTACCTCAGCTAATTTAACGTATGTTGCTATTACAGATCTCAGACCTCGAGAAGAACATCAGTTGGATTCCTCGACTTCTCTGGTTGAATCTACCCCAAACAGTAATCTTTCACTACAAACAATTTTCAACTTCATCAATATTAAATGTAACAAAATTTAAAATTATTATCCATAGCAACTCACGAGTTAAAAATTAGTACATATAAGTCTTGCAACTTTATAAAACCTTCAAATAAGTAATTAGAATATGCTTTTACCACAAAGCTTTGCCAGATGTGATACTTTTCTAGCTAGAGTTTAAGATCCCAAATTGGCCTAGAAAAGGACAAAAGGAGAAACTATACAACCCGTTTGAATATGCTTTCGACATGGACAATTAAGATTATATGGATAATTTTTAAAAAATTAAAAGAAGACTTGATAAATTAAATTAAATAATTAAATAAATGGACCAAAAAGTTTAAGAATAAATTAAGCACAGGAAAAAGGGTAGTGAACCCTAATGAGCTTAAACCTACCCAGACCAAATTATAAATACTTAACCCTAAAAAAACTTGGACAGAAAAAATTATTTACAAAGAATCACGAACTTTCAAAAAAATTTTAATACTTTTCTTCATCAATTCTTATTAAATGACAAGACCATTTTGTAGATATTATGATAGCTTTTTGTAAGAAAGATATCTTATAACAATAGCTATAATGTTTGGATATAAACTAAGGAATTGATGCAACTAATTAAAGCTCAACTCATAACTCAATAATTAATTTTTTCCATAAGCTACAACCTGCAGGTTTGTGCCTGTGCCCAAATTTGATTGTACCCCTACACAAACTTCTTAGTGAACTTGAGCCATAACATAAGCTTCATCGTGATTGGCTTAACAGGCTCAGTCCTTCTCTTCATACCTCTTTAGGTTCGTAACCCTGCACAAGTTATGTTGTGCCCCACCGCAAGAGACTCAGTACACTTATGTAGGTTTGAGCCCTTGCACAATTCATGTTGTGCTCAGGAACAAGACAATATGTGTTATAGTATTTTTTTTTCCCGCTATATTTTTCATTCGTATAAATTCAATCATTTGATACAATTTTGACTTTGAAAATATTCCACCCGAATCAATATGAAAGATTATTTGTCATTGTTTCTCTAGTGATTTCAAGAATTATTTTTTGAAAATATTCATAAAACTCTACTAAGTAATTTTTAAAGTGTTTGGGTTGAACTCAAACTAAGGCCCTCGTGCCAAATTAAGGTCGGCTCAAACAAAAAGCCCTCATGCTGAATTAAATTAATTTATGTCATTGTGCTAATCTAAAAAACAATGTCTATAAGCATTGAAATAAGATTGTTAAGCTGTCTTCTCTACTAATATAGTAGTATTATGAATTTTTTAGCTAAGATTTAGATTTAGAGGATGTTTGGGGTGAGTTTGCAAACTTTTCAAAACATCTTATAAAATATTTGAGAGCTTATAAGATGTCAAAGAATGTTTAATAATTTTTTTTAAAAAAGATGTTATGAGCTTATAAGCTTTTTTTAAAAAGTAAGGAGTTTCTAATTTATTTTTAAGATCTTAACAATTGCAATCATATTAATTATGAAATTATTATTATTAATATCTTATAAGCTCAAAAAAATTTATTTTATCCAAATATTTTAAGAATTTTTTTTAAAGAAAAATTTAGTATTTTTATAAATTTTAAAAATATTTTATAAAATTTAAGAGTTTATAAATTTTTTTAAATAAATTTAACCAAATACCCTTTAAATCTTGTTCAGGCGCATATTGCGCTATTCAACAAACACACTTTTAACTTGGTGACCAAGCTGAAAGAGTGGGGGCCTAGTGATGCAATCATAATTAGTCGACCATATAATTGCTCGTTTCAAGTCCTACAAGTAACGTACGGCTGTGGGCTCTTCCACTTCAAGTCTTCTTAATACTATTTAAGAAAGCAACTCTTCATATGCTCAATATCAATTAAGGAATGCAATAATCCGTGGTTTGACTTTGGTATATTCCATATATATATGCCAATCATGTGGTGTGATACAATTAAGTTCATTTATCTAATTTCATTAGGAATTCATACACATGTAATAATAAATTAAGTCTACTGGGAAAAATGCATTTTTAGTCAATCAACTATTGTCATCCGTGAAATAAGGACATTAACTATTTTCAATTTTAAAATTAGTCAACTTCGATGAGAAATTGAGTGCATTGCACCCAAAAGGCAGCAATTTATGTTCAATTGATTTCAATTTGACCATAAATTAGCTGAAAAATTGCACGCCCAGCTCACGTAATCACTAGTTGGGGAGTTTTTTGACATGTGGCTTGATTTGCCACACATCTAGACACATGTGGACTTTTTTTTCCACATCACCTTCCCAAGTGTAACAAGGTGCTATGTTATCCGGCCAGAAAATGACACCTCCACTATGCATGGCCACATTAGAAAATATTAGGGCCAAAATATCATTGCAAAAATGTGGGAAAAAAAGGGGATAACACTGAAAATCTGAAACATTAGGTGCCCAAAACCCCTAAATCATGTTTGCTTCACTTTTCTTCTCTCTAGTTATCCCAACTCCCCAGCTAGAATATCCATAAAACTCGCACGATTGGAGAAGGACATTGAAGAAAGTTGAAGGTTCCTTTGAAGATGGTCTTCAAGAGAGCAGATAGGCATGTGGGTTTGCCTCCTCCTCCATATGGTGAGTCTTCAGTTTATAAAACGTGACTTTTGAATATTTTTGGTGTTGAATGTCAAAGATACAGAATATTTATTGTGAATGGTGATTTTTTTAAAGAATGTAGACCCTTCTTGTTTAAAGAATGGCATTTTTTTAAAAGAATAGATAGAGCATCTTTAGAGCTTGTTGTATTTATGTGTTATCTATAATTTGCTCGATTATATGCAGTCCCCTTACTTGGGGTTTGTTTTGTTTAGTTTGAAAAAGTTGTTGCATCCTATTCCATGTTCTGGTTTGCTGACCTATTTTTTAATTTTATTTTAGATTTTTTTTATGTTCTACTGCTGTTGACTTTTTCTTTTTCTTTTTTTCTTTTTGGTTGCTTGCATGTGTTCTACAGACAAAAGTACTAAAACTTTCACTATTGCTATATTCTATGGCGGGTAGTTCATCTTAGTTTTGAAAGCTAAGTATATGGGGGGGGGGG
>JACGDI010000725.1:80184-106692 GCA_014898725.1 Jacaranda copaia
TCTGGTCCAAGCTATCCAGTTCGAAGAAAACAACCCCCTAACTATAATATGAGGAATTAAAATCTCTGCTACGTCTGCTTTAGATCTTACATCACATGATTCCCATATATAACTTGGACTCAGTACTTTGGGTGGGGTGGGGGGGGTGGTCTTAAACTCTGATCCGTAAGTATAATAATCACATTTGAAATATTCCTATTGCTACTTGGGTTCAGTTTAATGATTTCCATTCAGTAATCAGCAGCGCTACGAGCATATCTAAGAATTTTCAGGCACATATAATTAAGAAAATATTTTGTTTTACTACAATAATCTGAAGTGTCAGACAGTTTAACACCATTTCAGTAGATTATTAACCTAACAACTTCAGTTATTTTGTGATCATAATGTGAGTTAGTTACATGCTAATAAAATTAACGTAATATATATTTATATGGAGAGATGAGAGGTTGCGCCGCTCTTACTTGAGAGGTTGCGCCGCTCTTACTTGGACAGTAGCTAGCTGTAAAGTCTTGTAATAATTTTATGATGACCAATAAACATATTCTTCTTAATATAAATACACAAGGTGCTTTAAGCTAGAGTATTGGACAAAGTTCATAGGTCCCATCTATTCAAGATACATATCAGCCACAACAAATAGATGCTAATAAACATTACCAAATGATTGTTCAATAAAGAATGTAGGTCATCAATGGTGTTTTCATCCATTAAAATAATGTGGAATTTGTTGGCCATGTGTGTCGGGCTATATATATATATATATTGGACAAATGAAGAGGGACTGTAAAAGCCATGAACATGGACAAAATAACTATCAAGTGGAGGGAATATATATACTAAAACATTGGTTGCAGCCAACACTTAAAAGTTTAATCGACTGTTTAGTATCTAGCTTAATGAGTGCAGTATTATTTATTTAGGCTCGTAAACAAGTTAAAGTATATATCAGATTTAATTGATGTTTCCTTATACCTACTAAATTAATGCAATGGAATTTGGCAGGGTTTATATCCAAAAATTATTTATTATCTTAATATATAAATTTGGCTTATTAATTTAAAATTAAATATATCCAAAATTAAAGGTATACTAATGATAAATTATGAATATATATATCTAAACATATTTACTATTTTTTATGTAATATATATTCCTTAACTATTTACATATATTAGCTTGATATATCATATGGAAAAATGCTATTTAAAAAATAAAAGAAAACATAATATTGGGGGAGACGATAGAACTTTTTTGCTTTTGTTTGTTTAGAATACTCAAAATTAAATGTATAAATAAACTAAATTAAATTGCATGACTAAATTAAAAATATATATGTTAAATTAAATTTAGGTAATATTCTTTTGATATTGTATTTCAAATAGCCTTTCAATATACATATATGTTAAGGATATTTTTTGTCACACTTGGTGTTTCGACTTGAGAGATAGTCTGTGAAGAGGTGTGGGGTGGAACCTACAACCAAGGAACAAATATTAGGCTAGCCAAGAGGGCCCTTGGTTAATACCCTCCGACGCTTAAGTTAGTCACTCAACCTCAAATAGAATTGAGCAGAGTAACAATTATATGAGAGAATTTTTCTTACTGTTTTACCAGGGGGCTTATGTATTTATAGTGTCTACTTGTGAGTAGAAAGATGAATTTAGCATTGGGAGGCTTCTTGCATAGTTTCCATGAATAGGGGTAGTTTAGGTCATTTTGACCTGAGCCCATACTTTGCAACTATTGACTGGTTTAGTGCTATTCAGGCGATTTTACTGAATGGAGAAGGAGGTCATGCCACCATTTATGTAGAGGTGACAACATTAAGGGCAAAGGTGACACACTATCATAACAATAAATGCAAATAGACAAGTGGTTGAGGCGTATTTAATATAGCGAAAGGGCGGTGAAGACCGCCACTAATAGCCATTAAATATTCGATTTTGCTCGCATAAAGATTCAGGTTGACTGGATTGATAGCTACAGTCGACCAAACTTGAAAATTGGTCAACTAGATACATTATCCTCCAACCTCACAGTCGAACTTGGGCTTAATTCTATTTGGGCCCTATGAGCTTATTGAGTTTAAGGTGCCCTAATGGGTTGGTCCTATATCATGAGTCCCCCCATCCTAAAGTCCGACCTTAAGGAGGTCGAAGTTTGGAGTAACGAGAAAGTGGATTTCAAAACTCGACGAGAGAGGTGTTGGCGGGAATCGTTGTTGACGATTACATGATAATTTATGCGAGGGTAATCAACGGTTATGCATTAATTAGTCAGTTACCAATTACTTTAGCTGGTTGGGCTTCCAACGCGTTTATAAATAGTAGATTTTCATCGCTTATTCTAACTTTTAGCACAACACTTTTGAGGTTGAAAGGTGAAGAATTTTAGTTGAACTTTGAGATTTCTTGATCCTTTGATATCCACACAAAGTTTTCATAATTCTTTTTGCTGCATTCTTAGTTTGTGAAGTCTTAAATCTTTATAATGTCAAGTTCTACCTTTGATTTTAAAGCTACATGATCTGCTTTGAATAGTAAAGCTGAGTCGAGTGAATCTTTGAACAGAAGGTCGAGTGCTCCTAATCAAGTTGAAATAGTTGTGGTCAGGGGTGAGGAAGGGGTGAGACCTTCTAGTCCTTTAGCGGAGGATATAGATGAGGTAGGACCATCAAGGCATGGTGGGCATGAGAGGGAAATGATAGTAGAGAAAGTCCCTAAGTCAAGGGATCGGTTATTCACAACAACACATTATAGCGATATTGTGTCGACAATATCATCAAATGACCTGAGGTTGATAAAAGGATAGTACCATGTCCTAGATATGTTCAAACTGATAAAACCTAGAGCTTTTGATAGGATACACACATCCTTAATGGTTGTATAACTATTTTTGAGGATGCGATGAAGTATGGTCTTAGGTTTCCATTGGCAGAACCTATAGTTGACCTGTTGAGAGGCTTGTAGGTCTGTATAACCCAATTACTACCCAACTGGTTTACTCTTATGTACAATTTTATTTTTTTAATGCAAATTCTCGAGAAAGCTTCTTCTTGGGCAAATTTTAGCCATCTATTCTATTTACTAATATCCCACAAGTCAAGCTTGGTAGGGGAATCTGGGTTTTACTATTTGACAGCCTGACCCATTAGAAAAATTTTTAGGACTCTCTCCTTATCACATGGGAAAAAATGGAAATAGTGATATTTCTATGCTTGACCTCCCACTAGTGTCGTTTTGATATTCTAAGAGGGTGGATGAAAAGTAGGATTGAGTTGGATATCACTAAGAATCCCTGCTAGAAAATATCTTTGTTTGAGATCTGCTCGAATATGGTGAGATAAATACCTCAATTTTCATAAGGGAGAGAAACTTGGATCTTGCATGGTTGTCATTCGATACATTGTGGTTACATATGAATGCACAATTAGGTAGAGGCTAACTTCTATAAATTGACCACTATTTTTGACTACAAAGTTTTTGGTCGATGACTAATTTGGATATATTTTAGGTCAATCAATCTTGTATCGAGCCAGGCATATCACTAAAGTGAGCATGACGTTTAGCATGGATGATGCTTAGAAAGCTTTTGATCGAGTTTTAAAGCAGCTCGAATATATGGGGTATGAATTCCATCCTAAAGATAAGGTAAAACTTATTGTGCATAAAGATGAACGTCTTTAGGCATTCTCAAGGGAGCCCCTGCCGAAGGTGGCAAAGTTGTTCCTTCTCCTCTTCCTCAAGTTACATTAGTGGGTAAATAGTTTAGGTTTGCTGGTGAATTTGCTCTAAAAATAAAGAACAATGAAGTCGACGTAAGGAGCTTCTTTCCAAAAGGATGTCGAGTGTTCACAACTGAGGAGTTGGGAACTTCCCAACTTGTAGAGCCAAGTCAAGTAAGGGCCCCAGAACAAAAGGTCTAGCGGCCTTCTTTAAGTGCTCGAGTATACTCAACCAATGAGGTTTTTAAGGTCGTGGATAAGGTTGCTGCCAAAGCAGTTGCTCGATAGAAGGAGGTCGTGCAGTCAAGCTAGTTAACTTTAAATCTTTTTGTTCTATTGTTGTTGTTGTTGTTGTTGTTGTTGTTGCTGTTGTTGTTGTTTTAATTATATATGGTCTCGAAGGGCTTGTGAATGACTTGCTACTTAATGAAGTATTTTGGTTGACTTGCAATTCTTTTACTTTTATAAGTCGTTTGCTATTTTAGCATGCTTGGAAAACAATGTCATCGTTTGGTTTTAGAGATAGATAGTTTGCTAGTTTAATCAAACTAATAATTTTGAATTGGTCAATTGAGATCATGCGACTGTGAGGTTGACATAACTATTATTCGAAGATCAAGATAATCAATTAAAATTATGTGACTACAAGGTCAACATGATTTGTATTGATGACCATACTAGTTAATTGAAATAGTGCAACTACGGGGTCGACTTAGTTATTACTTGGCAACTGAATTAGGTAGCCTTGAATTATGTGACTATAGGGTCGCACAGGAGCGTTCATTAGCACAATGTGCTTTCTGTACAACATAATTTATACATAAAATTTCCTGAGGTTGATAGCATTCTAGGGCCTTGGTAATTCGTTTCCCGATAGGTCGGCCAGTTGACATGAATTATGCTTCACCACCTTTACTATGAAGTATGGACCTTCCCATTTCAGGTTGACTTTGCCGACATTTTGAAAGACTTCAATTTTCTTGAGAATGAGGTCTCCCACTTTAAAGGATCTAAACTTTGCTCCTTTGTTATAATGCTTTGCAATGATTGATCTATACCTTTGCATCTTAGTAAAGGCCTACTGTTTAAGCTTGTTGATCAATTATAAGTTAGTCTCCCTTTCAAGTTTATTTTTAGCTGGGCTACAGTGTATAATTCAGACCTTTTGTTGAATCAATTCAGCGGGGACCACAGCATTTGAACCATATACTAAACTGTATGGGTTTTATCCTATAGCTGTTCTTAGAGTGGTGAGATAAGCCTAGAGGACCCCCAGTAGGTCATCTGCCCAGTTGGCATTAGAGCTTTTCAACCTAGTTTTGATGTGGTCAAGTACAATTCTATTGGTGACTTTCATTTTATCATTGGCTTGTAGGTTTTCTACAAAAGTGAAATGCTATTCAATTCCTAAGTTCTCGCACCATTCTCTAGTCTTCTTACTCTGAAATTAGGTGCCATTGTCAAATATAAAAACTTTAGGTAAGTAAAAATGGCAAATAATATTTTGCCACAAAAAACTTCTTATCGTCACATTTGTGATCTTTTATACAGCCTCTACTTCAACCTACTTAGTGAAATACTTAACCACCATGATTAGGTATCTCCTTTGCCCTGTAGTTTTAGGAAAAACCTTATAATATCGACCCCTCTTTAGTCAAATAGCCATCTGATTTGCATAAGTACAAGGGTGGCAGCTGGTTGACAAGGAATATTTGCATGAACCTAGCAAGATAGACATCTATTAGCAAACTTGATGGTGTTTTTGTTCAAAGTTGGCCACAAATATCTACTCCTAATAATTTTATGAGCCATTGATCAATCTCCTAAATTATTCCCATAAATGCCTACGTGGATCTTCTAGAGGACTTTCTCACACTTGGTCAGGTGTGAATACCTTAGAAAAGCTCTCGCAATAGTTCTTTTATATAACTGGTTGAATTTATCCAAAGTAAATTTTAATGCACGCGCCCTCAGCCTTCGGGCTTTTGCCTTTTCTAATGGTAAGCTTTAACTTCATCAATCTAGGTGTTGCCTTGGGCATCCACCATAAATATATTACTCCACTGGGGGTCGGCAATGGTAGGTCTATTTGAAACCAAAAAAGTGATAGTCCTATCTCTGGTACCTTTTAAAAAGCTAGCAAACTTTGAAAGTATGTCCGCTATCTCATTTTCCGACCTAGGTACTTGACTGAGTGTGAACTTTTCAAATTATTGTTCCAACCTCTTGACTTTATTGAGATAAGTGTTCATGGTCATATCCCTTACCTCAAAAGTTCCCTCAAACTATTTGGCAGCAAGCTGAGAGTCAGTGACAGCAGCTAAGTATTTGACTCCTCTATCCAAAACCATCCTCATTCTGGCAATAAGAGCCTCGTATTCAGCCTCATTATCAGTAACAAGATAATTTAGCTTGATAGCAAAATCATACTCTTCCACCCCCTTCTAAACTTAATAAAACACCTATTTCCCCTCCTGAACTTGTAGCCAAACCATCCACATGTAAAGACCAAATCAATGGCTATTGTTTCTTAGGTGATGGCAGGTCAACCTGATCAACCATAAAATCTGCTAGCACTTGAGCTTTTATAGCGACCTAAGGTTGGAACTTAAGGTCAAATTCTCCTATCTCAATGGTCCATTTGGTCAACCTCCCAAAAGTATCAGGCTTAAAAAGTACTTGTTTCAAAGGTTGATTCATCAGAATGATGACAGTATGGGACAGAAAATAAGGCTTTAATTTTCTCGCAGTCATGATTAACGCCAATGCGAATTTCTTGATCTCCAGGTAATTATGCTCAAGACTTTGTAAGATTTTACTACTATAATAAACTAGCTTGCTTGTCCCTTGTTAAATTGACACCAAGACTGAGCTAACAGCAATCGTTGACACAACTAAATACAAATGTAATGTTTCTCTGACCACAAATTTAGCCAGCACTGTTGGTTGAGTGAGGTACTCCTTGAGTTCGACCAAAGCCTAGTTACAATCTTCTATCCATTGAAAGTTCTTAGCATTTCTCAAGAACTCAAAGAATGGTAAACTTTTATCCACTAAACGTGTAATAAACTGTCCTAAGGCATAATCCGTCCAACCAACTTATGCACATCCTTAACTGTCTTAGGCAGTGAGATATCCTGTGTAGCTTGAATTTTTTGAGAATTGACTTCAATGTCCTACTAGCTGACCATATATCCGAGGAACTTACCACTCTTGACTCTGAAATTGCATTTGCTCGAATTGAGTTTCATGCCAAAGCTTGTAGAATGGAAAAGGTATGGGTAGGTTGGATAAGTGGTCCTCTTCTCTATTTTAATAATCATGTCATCTATATATACCTCCACGGACCAACTTATTTCATTTTTAAAGTTAAACAATCTTTGGTAAGTTGCATTGGTATTTTTTAACTCAAATGGCAAAACCAAAAAGCAATACACACCATTCAACACCATAAAAGAAGCATTATCTCAGTCCTCGGGGGTCATAAAGATTTAATAATATCCTTGAAAGGCATCTATCATACTCAAAAGATCACAACCAACAATGAAATCAACTAACAAATCTATATGAGGCAAAGGATACGAGTCTTTAAAGCATGTTTTATTAAGATTAGTAAAATTATTATACATTCCCTATTTACCCTCATGTTTGGGGACCAAAACTACATTACATAACTAACTAGGGTATTAAATCTCAACTATATAGCCTACTTTTAGAAGCTTGTTGACCGCTTGCTGCATGATCTAGGTTTTCTCAACATTAGAAGTTCTCATCTTTTATATGGTTGATTTGAATACGAGGTCAACATTAAGACAGTGGACAATGATTTTAGGGTCGATGCCCTGCAAGTTGGTGACTTTTCATGTAAAAACATCAATATTCCTTCTGAGAAAGTCAATAGGCATGCATTCCGTACTGCCTTTCAACCTTTTTCCTATATGAGTTATCTTGTTAGGGTTTTCTTGCTCAAGCTCAACAGACTTGAATTTTTTAGCAGGCTCCACCCATCTATCCTCAATTTTTCTCTTTTTATTGACCTATCGTGCTCAGGTTTCATTGCTAGGATATCCTCTAAAGGTTTTAACAAGGTCAAAATTTCTAGGAGCTACCTTCAACTAAAATGGTATAACATCACCATGCTCCTTTTATGTTGCCCAACATTTCACCAGTTCTTGCTAGCGTAGGAAACTTAACCTTTATATGATAAATAGATATCACTAGTTGGAAATTATTTAAAGCTGGTCTGTCGATGATGGCATTATAAACAAAAGGTGCGTCCACTATAAGAACATAGATCATCAAAGTGCATCTCCTATGAGCATTTCTAAATAAAGTAGTTAAATTGATAGATCCGATCGGGACAATTTCTAATCCCCCAAATTCAACCAATGGTATCTTAATAGGGTTGAACTTTAGCTTGCCTAGTTCCATCCTGTCGAGTGTGTATAAAAACATGACATTTGCGGAGCGGCCATTGTTGACCAACACCTTTTGGACCTCAAAGTTGGTAATTTCCATAGAAACCATCAAAGGACAATCTAGGTTACCACCTATACTTTGACCCCCTAGGTGCTTTAGGTTGGAATTTGAGAACGAAATGGGCTCAGTGTTAGTAAAGAGCTAGAAGACCGACTTAGCATTTGCCCATCTATTGGACTTGAGATGCCTTAGCACTTACTTTCTCGCCGACCTTGAATCCCCCTACCCCAATAGTCCTCTAGCAATTATGTCGATCAAACCTCTCATGGGGGCAGTCATTTTCTATTTTTTATTTTACTTTATCTTCACACCTTGGGCTCTGCAACCATTCTCTACGGGGAGTCTAGTTAGATTGAGCCATAGCTTGTAAAGCTTTCTAATCCATATACTTCTTGAGGTGAACTTACTTGATGAGGCATTCTATCTCATCTTGGAGGTTGAAATAGTCCTTCGTGTCATACCCCTTTTGTCGATGGAAATGGCAGTATTTCTTTGATTTTTTCATAGCTTCCATTTCCATGATTTTTTTAGGTCTTTTCAAGAGGTTGTCATGTTGGATCTGTTACCTTCTTTTTTATGTTTGTCATCCTTCTCCTTTTTTTTCCTTATTGAACCCCCTCTCCAAACTTTATTTTGTTCATCTCCTCTTATGTTATGTATTTTTCTGCCAATTCTAGAAGTTTTTCCATCATACGCTGGCACTCTCTAACTAAGGCATTTGCACATTCGTTATGCCTCAACCCCAAAAACAACACATCAATCAAGAACTCAATGCGGTAGTTGCCAATTTTCAAGGCCTTGGTATTTCCAAAGACTATCTATTAGGTGGAGACACCTAGTGTGATAAAAAATATTCTCAACATTTTGGCGCCATCTATGGGAAAAGGAATTCTCAACCCAAAAGAGTAGAAACTAGGTGAGTTACCTCTGAAAGATAAAATGATCGGTGGTTACCTCCATCCCCATCATTGCCACCATAGGAGCAATCTATACAGGAGGCGGATAGCCCTAGTTCTCAATCAGAGTAAGTGTTCACTTTGACCATTCCACAGCTCATGCAGTTGATCAATGACTATATTTTCACCCAACTTTTAGCTAAGTTATCCGTCATTTTGTAGGGGCATAATAACCAACTAGCACCAGCAGTAAGTACTACCCCACATTTCTTGCATTCGGAGGAGCAACTCTCAATGATAGATAGAATTAGGAACGAGGCATGCCTTTTGATGCTTAAGTTAGTCGCTCAACCTCGAATAGAATTTAGTAGTGTAACAGCTATATAAAAGTATTTTTCTTACTGTTTTACTAAGGGGTTTATGTATTAATAGTGTCTGCTTGCAAGTAGAAAGACGAATTTGGCCTTGAGAGGCTTCTTACATAGTTTCCATAAATAGGGGTAGTTTAGGTCATTTTAACCTGAGCGTGTACTTTGCAATTGTTGACCAGTTTAATGTTGTTCAGGCAATTTTGCTGAATAGAGGAGCAAACCGTGCCACCATTAATGCGAAGGTGACATGCTATCATAACAATAAATGTGGACAAACAGATAGTTGAGGTGTATTTTATGCAACGGAAGGGGCGATGAAAATCGCCACTAATAGCCATTAAACATTTGATTTTGCTCACATAAAGATTCAAGTCAATCAGATCTGTAACACCCCTAGAAATGCATTATTTTGATAATTTATCTAAATATTATTTTCTAAGAATTTGTTTAAATTTTTATATAATTTTTGAAAGTTTTGTGGATTAAAACATAAATATAAAAAGACTTAATTGTACCATTATTTAAATTAGGAAAGGTTAATGTTTAATATTTATAAGTCAATAGACCCAATATGAGGTTTAATACAATTTGGTGGCCAAATTGAATCTAATCAAAACCTTTAGATTCAATTGAAGGCTAACCAAAACGTTTGGAGGTCAATCTATAATTAAGAAAAGATTAATTCTATAAAAAACCAAACTTTCAATTTAGTCCCATTTTCATCTTCTTCTTCACTAACACCACTGTGTCTCCAGCCTCCAACCAGTTTTTTTGGTGAATGACAAAACCTAACAAATTATATACCGTTTTGCTTCTCTCAACTCAAGGAACTCAAATATACCAATATCTTGTAGAACTAATAGGTTTAGTGGCTGAAAATTTAGTTCAAACATTACAGCCGCGGCAGTGGTGATAGGTTTCTTTATTTTGGTGATGAAAGCCTGAGTTTAACTACTGGGTTTTGTTGGGCTCGACTTAAGGATCACAATGGTAGCTTAAATGTCCCAAATAGACCATTGACAGTGAAGTAATTTGAAGAAAATTGAGCAGTGGTGTTGGTGGTAGGATTTTGATTTTCCGGCCAATTGACTGACTAAATGACATCAAAATCAAAAATTATTTAAGGGGTTTGTTTAGTTGAGCTAAGGAGCATCTTTTGGTGGTGGCAGTGGAGTTCTCCGATAATGGTGGACGACAGACAGCAGCGGCGGCGACTAGGTAAAATCTTCATCTCATCACGATCATCACATGCACGAGATCTGATCATTGAAATTTCACCTTGTTTGTGAGAAATTGGTATAAGAATGATATTGTTGGTGTATGTAATTGCATGTATATGTTTATACATTTCGATCATCATCAAACCTTATATTATCATATATAATGATAGAAACAATTGATCAGAACACCCATGCATAAAAACATAATACCTTTGATTGATTAAATGAGCCTAGTGAATCTAAAATGGTATTATTTCATGTAAACTATAGGTTATAATGCTAACTAAGTGGAGAAGCTCTCATTTATGAATTGGGAACGCAAATGGTGATAATTGGGTTAATTGAAATGACATAGAACTAAGATTTTGGTCATACTTGTACCATTACAAGTTTAGGGAACTTGGATTTCTATTATCATGTGACAAATTTGAGTGAATTAGGTTTATTAAGGGATTAAAATCCTAATTTATATAATTGCAACCTAAGTGATAGATTAGATTTATTGATGATAGTTGGGTTATTGTAATTGATTTTGTGTAATGTTGAAAGGTTATTTTATAAATTAAGGACTTGATTATATTCTTTTATTGGTACAAATATGCTTCTCATAAATATTTTGGTATTAATAGTGCATTTGGTATGTCACCCTCGATAATATAGAACTGAACCCTAATATACAGTATTGATGGTAAAACAATCGATAGTAGAATATTTTTTGTTTGATTATGATTGTAAGGTCAAAATGAGGATTTTAACAGTAAATCTATTCATTGATTAGGTGATAAGAAGCTGCGCCCTGATGGATAGTAAGGCAAGGATAACCTTCTTCTGTGGAAATTAAGGTGATGATCCATTGATCTAGTACTTATTTAAGTAAAGCAATATTATTGAAATCGAACCCTATGCAATTTTGTTGATCTGATACCTGCCTTTGCTATCGTTATTGTTATTGATTAATTGCTGAACCCTGTGAGGTTCTATTGCTTGACATCTGATTTGATTATCGTTTATTGTTGCTATGCGAACCTTGTGAGGTTCTATTGCTTGACATCTGATCTGATTATCGTTTATTACTACTATGCGAACCTTGTGAGGTTCTATTACTTGACATCTTATCTGATTATCGTTTATTACTACTTTGCGAAACTTGTGAGGCTCTATTGCTTGATATCTGATCTAATTATTGTTTATAGCTACTTTCTGAACCTTGTAAGATTTTATTACCTTGACTATTACTACCATTTATTATTGCTTTTCAAACCTTGTGAGGTTTTATTGACTTGATTATCATTCATTGAATACTGCTAATCATTAAACTTGTTAATCATACCATTATCAAAATGTGTATCGAGACCATTTTAAATCAACTAATTTGTTCTTGTTCTAGTACCATGAACATTTTAGTATCTCATAAGTTATCATGTTGATTAAATCGTACCGTATATTATTGTCAGTTGTGTTGGCTTTCTTGATTATTTTCTTTATCATTGTTTACCATGATAGCTTTATTGAAATCATATTGTGAAGCCCAATGTTCTACCACGTTGGCAATTGAATGATTAATTCATTGATCGAACTAAAAGATATGTGTATAGGAGAATTATTGTGCTGAGTACTTTACCAAGTTGTTATGCTTGAGCTACTGAATTGATTGTTTACTATACTGAACTAAATTGTTACTGTACTATTATGGAAGCATAAGGATACTTTGATATGCATGTTGTATGTGACTATTGCCTTGCATATGTGATTAGATTTGCTATTCTTGAAATTGCATTCTACTCAAGAAGTAATAAGGTTGGAGTGATTTCCCAATCTAAATTGGACTAATGTCCCAGGCAAATAAGCCTACAAAAAAACCTCCCATAGTAAAATAATTGAGTTGGTCGACATTGATACCTCTTGACAGTGATCGATTGAGATGCCCCTAAACCTCCCATGCAAGATTGGTTGAATTGGTCAATGTCGATACTTCCTAATGTAAATTGGTTGAGTCAATCAATCTATTATGCCGATGGTCAAAGCTTCCAACTTGGAATTTACGAATAGCTTGGCCTTTTTTTCTATTGTTCTATTCTTAGCATAACTTTGTTGTTCTTATGCTAAACTACTAGTGATGGCTATTATTGAATCCCTGATTCCTGAAAGATCGTACATTGCTTTACATTATTCCTCACTAAGTCCTTATAACTCACCCTCCCATGTATTTCTTAAATATTCTTAGATAGGTATGAATAAGTGAAGAATGAGAGCTATTGACTTGCCTAAAATAACTGTTTTATGATAGGTATTTGGATATCATCTGATCAAGATTACAACGATTAAAACTGTAGACAGGACTAAACTCAACTGAAAGACTTTGGCATATATATAATGTTTATTTGTGGTGTTACTTTAAGTTAAGATATTTTGTTATTTATGAGACTTTAGAATGAGAATATATGTTGTACTCTTTGTAGAGTTTACTTGAAGTTTGAAATTATATTGCTTCTACACTCTAAAATGATCTTTTGGGTTAGTGCTAAGCTACTACCACTTGAGTTGTTAAATTTGGGGTTGATGTGTAGCTTTATGAATTGAAATTGAATTTTGGAGGTGCGTTTTAGATTTAAATATTTGTGAAATAGATTCAAATGGCATCTCAACCCAAAGCAGGTACCTCCCGGATGGGATGCTATAGGATAAGCTACTACGATCAACCAAACTTGGAAAGTGGTGGACTAGAAACATTATCCTCTAACCTCATGGTCGAACTTGGGCTTAATTCTGCCTGGGCCCAAAAAGCTTATTAGGCCTAAAGTGCCCTAATAGGTTAATCCTATATCAATATATATACATAAATTGGTCAATATATTAAAAAAAATCCAATAAGCTAGATCTAAATTGCAGGAGGTCTTAGGTTAAGTAATGTAAGGTATTTTGTGATAGAGTAAAATATAAGATCTTAGTATTTGAATGTTTTAGGATTCTTGAAAAGTGCATGTGCATTGCATGTGACTCAATAATTTTTATGTTTATTTATTCTATAAATTATTTAATTTTTATATCTAATTTAAATATTTATCAAAAAGACAAATAAAGAATAAAACATAAATTATCATTTTGAGTGATAATAGTAGCAATAAATAATATTAATTTCATTCAAATAGAACCAAGTAATTCATATCTCAAAGTTGATAATAAAAATAAGTACATCTCATAAATTGCAAAACTCTTTTGTAGGAAACATACAAACAAAAAATTGTTAAATAAAATATGTAAGTGTACTTTCTAGATTACAATGCTTTATAGTCACTAAGAATTGACAATATAAACATGATTTATATAGTAAATAGATTAAAATATAAGCAATTTAGTTAATGGTTAGTTAAAAAGCAAAATATGCATCCAATAAAATTGATATCTTAACTACCATTCATCAAACTAAATGATTAGTATATAAAAAGTATCTACAAATATTGAAGAATAAATAGTAGGAAATTCATTTGGATTTTAAAGAATATTCTGACAAGAGTTTAGTCTCATTTTTGCATTGCCTCTTTGAAACTTGAGCATCATATTCCATTCATTGTTAGCAATTCTTGAAAAAATGTTGTACCTCTAATATGGTTTAAGAACAATTTAAACCAATCTCTTTCTCCTTCTATGGGATTGCACCGTATCAGTGTTCAAAAAATCATATCATTCATTGAACCAAAAAACTTACAAGTTCACGGTTCACTAGTTCAACCATTGGTTGGACCGTAAATGAATTGCAATTGAACTGTGACATCATAATTATGAAAAATATATATTTATATTATATATTACTTAAAAACTAATAAAATACCAAAACATAAAACATAAAGAGCTTAAATGAAATTGTCTAGCATTACAATCCAAATTTCACAATTTATATTATAAATTATCACAACAATTTAAATATATCAAGTCTAAAGTTTAAAATTGAGAGTGTATAAGTTAATTCTAAACTCTAAACTAAGGCTTTTTTTTTCTTTTTTTAACTTTTAGATAGCTTGTAAGGTGTATCTTAGCCTTCAAACTTTGTGGTTAGACCTAAAAATATTAGAAAAAAGTTAATTTTATTAAAAATAAAATAAAAAAATAAATGCAGTTCACCAGTTCGACTGTCTAATCTAAACAATTTTAACAAAATATGGCCTTTTTTTTAGTTTTTCAATTTTTTGAAAAATTCTGACCAGTTCATCGGCCGATGTATGGTTCGACCAAACCAACTAGCCAGTCCAGTCTAATTTTTAAACAGTGCACTGTATATACAACCCCTCACATCCCATTTGTTCATTTCATTCAACATCTATGTTATTTGTCTCAAATATAGTGTTCTAGATATTCTCTATGGAGATACTTTCTTTGTTTATCACATTTAATACATAGAGAAATGTTATGTGAGCATTATTTTGGAAATGTGGTCACATTGAATGTTTTATAAATTTGATTCACACAATAAGTGGCAAATTGTTGATTTGGGAGATGATTGTAGATTAATAATTACATATATATTTTATTCAAATCAAATTAAAAAGTGATATGCATTAAATCTGGAGCAGAGACCCTCTAAGCACCTTAAAATGCTTAATTTCATTATTTATTTCTTCATCACTTTAGGTTATGTTAATAGTCACTCTATCATATCTCTTGTAGATATGCTTGTATTATATCTCATTAGTGTCACTACAAAGCATATCTTCATTTTGATATGATAATTGTATTTGGATAGCATACTAACTACTGGTTATTGAATTCTATAATACAGCTCTAATTATTATAGAATCTCTTTTGTTAAACCAAAAACACATATTTTTATCTAAATAGTGCTTTCACAATATGATGTAGATAAAGACATTTGCATTTTCCATCAATCGTACAAGAATTATACTTGTTTCTAACTATACATGATCCATGATCCATGATCCATGCATCATTTGTTTAAGAATTAAGTCATAAAGTATAAGATGTTCTTCTAGATTTGGAAGTTTTATATACACAGACTTGTTATAGTAATCTAGGCTTGACTGCTTGTAATTTTGTACTCAAACTTTAGAATTATCACCATATGAGCATGCAGTGAGCTTTTTTCTTTTCTATTTTTTCTTTTTTATTTTTTATTTTTTTTCCTATAATTTAGAGATATGCAACAACTTTTCCAAATATTTGCTTCATAAATAATTGGTGTTTCAGACATTCTACCGTTGCTCAAAAGATTCTAGAGGTTTAATTTGGTGGATCTTGAGCTCTTTGACCATCATAGAGGTTTTCTTGTATTTTTATTTTCAGTTGCAAGTTATTGTAATAAAAAGATACAGTTTTCCAAATCTTTGGACTAATACCAATACATCAAGATATATATGATGCATATCTCTTGAGCCCCCAGTAAACGATATTGAAGAACAATTCTTTCTTCAACTTCACTACCCTTGTCTCTCCCGCTGATGGTGTTATCCCCCATTTCTTGGAGTAATATAGATCTCAATTTTCATAAGTTATGATGGTAGTAATGCAATCTTTAGGTCTCCAATTTATATCATTACGTGTTGAAGATTGATCATTCTTTGTATAAAAAATTTATAATTTGAAATTGATAATAGATAGTAGAAAATCACCCAAGTTAAAAACTTCAAATTTTTAATTGTGCAAGTGCTCCGTAGAGTCATTTTTTGCATTGCCTAAATTTTGTATGTTAATAGTAAAATGAAAACAATCTCTTTGGAGTGTTAGAGTAATAAATAATGAGCAAACTTTATAAACATGTTTATTGTTTTCCAACAATAGTTGCACACCTACAAGGGGTAGCTTGGATAGATTCATTCTTCTAAATTACATTATTGAACATTTTAAAACCATTTTTTTATGTGACCTATTGTATCACCTCATGGGAAAATAAAAGGATATTGTAATTGTAATACCCCTAAAATTCATTATTTTCGAAAATAATAATTTAAAAATTTAGAGATTTACTGATCAGATTTTAGGGCTCAAAAAATAATGTAAAAAGATTCAATAGCAAGAAAATAAGAAGTTTTTGGGTCAAATTTATGATTTTGAAGAACTTTATTTAACATTTTAAGAAGTTTTGGGGCTTGCATGGAAGACCTTAAGTCAACTAGGGTTCAACCATACTTTTCCTAAGTTCATGGACTCAATTGCACGACTTAAAATCCTTGAGGACTAAATTGCAAAAAATTAAAAATTTGATTTTAAAAAGATCTGATAGAATGTCATTTCATCCTCATTTTCTTCTTCTCTTTCTTCTTCCCGATTTCTTCTTTCTTTTCTCCTTTCTTTCTCTGCCACAGTCGACTCCTTCCTTCTCCATCTTTGGCAACCATTTTCACCAACCAAACTAACCACCTTATTCTCCTCTTCACCAACTTCACAGTAACACCACCATGTATAGTTGAATAGCTCTCCGACAAGCCACCATGAGAGGAGGTCAAGAGTGAAGCTTTGGTAGGTTGGTGGGTTTCTTGTTTTTCAACAGTCAAATTCAATTTTGAGGCTAGGGTTAGGTAGAGCTTAGCTTAGAGACTATCGTGGAAACCTTGCATGCAATGAAACGCAATGGCAATGACAAAAGAATTGTGATCAGAGCTCAACGGTGAAGTCCATTTAGACACTGTTGAGCTTAATTTTGAGGGCTTTCCCAATGTCAAAACTTGAAACCAATAGGATATTTGGAATCAAGAACTCGAGAGGAACACTTTGGTGGTGATGGTGGCAAGATTCTTTGACAGTAATGCAGGGCGGCTGTAGTGATCCTAGGGCAGTTTTTTCTCCTCATTCCGACGATCGTAGTGGTGCTCTTGATGTGTGATTCTAAGGCCTCGATAAGCAACTTTGGGTAATAGAGGGTTATGATTTAAGCTTTAATTGGTTGTACCTTGCTATATACATGTAGATGTCGTATCTTTCCATTTGAAGCTTGTTTCATGCTATAATAATAATAATAATGGATATATGTGTGAATTTTGATTAGGATCCCTAAGCAATGATTATTATAAGTTAGTGGACCCGAATATTTTTGTGACATGATAGATTGGATTAATTGAGATAATCAAAGGATTTAAACCTTAACTTATAGATTTATGGATTAGAATTAAGGATAATTTGGACCATTATTGTGAAATTTGGATAATATGACGAGAAGGATTATACATTTAAAAATGAATTATTGCTTAGATATTTAACTTGATATGAAACTGAGATTAATTTAGATATAATCAATCTTATTGGTTGCTATCAGATCGGTAGTACCATTTAAGCTTTAAACTATCATGTTAACATGGTTATTTAGTGAATTTGGGTTAATGATAAGCATGATGATGATGCATTGAGAGTCAAACGTGGATGTTGATTATAATTATGCTATTTTGGTTAGGTGAAGTGGAAGTGAGGCTTGAGGTACAATAGACGACGGATTGTGGTAGCTTTCTTTGAGACTACAAGAGATAAGGTCTACCATTCTGGCCTTGTTATATCTATCTGTTCTTATGGTAAAATCCCTTTGACTATACTTGCTCATAATTACTTGAAATCTATACTTGATTGTGTTCTTGTTCTTGATCTATAGTTTGACTGATAAACCCATGTGCGGGCTAGTTCTCATTTTTACTCTATCATAAGTTGTACTTGTTCATTCTGGTGCCCAGAATTCCCATTTGTCTTATCTTGTGCTTACTTCCGAACAGCACCTATTCTTGTCCTGTCTTGTTATCGTATGCCTTACTAGCATACCTGTCTATTCCTATATAGCCATGCTGGCTTAATTGTACTTGCTTGTTCGAGTTTTGGCAATGCGCTAAAGATTTCCCCTTAGGCCTCTGTGTCAATTATACTTTATTTTTGTACTTATTTGTGAGTAAGATATGTCAAGGGCCATTCCTTGAGTATTGTATTCTGTGTACACTGGGGGCTTTTCCCTGGGTACATGTTTTGTAAGTTTGATATTCTAGGGGCTATTCCCTGGGTATTCAGTTGGTCAATCATATACTAGGGCTATTCCTAGGTATGAGCAATGTGTTAAGACCATTCCTGAGCATCAATTATATACTAAGGCTATTCCTGGCCATCCACCATTCGTCTGTCTATCTATGATGTGCTAGGGCTATTCCTAGGCATTTTCCATTGGTCTATTGTTAGCCATATGTTAGGGCTATTCCTATATATGGGCGATGTGTCAAGAATATTCCTAAGCATCAATGATGTGCTAAGGCTATTCTTGGGCATCTATATTCTGTCTATTTATGATGTGCTAGGGCTATTCCTGGGCTTCTATCTTCCATTTGTCTGTGATGTGCTAGGGTTATTCCTAGGCATCTACCGTCTGTTTGTTCTGATAAGATTGTCTTGTCTAGATTTAGTGAAATACATCTATTATATGCATTATTTGTTCATATTTGTATCCCGATAGATAATAGTGTGTTCTTACTTGATCCATACTTGCACTTGTATTGTTATTGAATTATAAAATGTTGAGATGCTCTTTCCTCGACAGGTTCTATAATCATTTTTATAATATCCCTCTCTAAGTCCTTTGGACGTACCCCTATTCTTTATCTCTCAGACAAGGTTAAGTGAAAAAAGTAAAATTTGGATTGGGAGTGAAGAATTACTTCAAGAAACACAATAGGTTCATGTGAATGATGTAATTAGTTTTAGTGCTGTTATATGTTAGGAATGACATGATGTTTTTAAGCATGTATATATTTTGTTAAGTGTTAAGAAGTTGAACTATGAATTGTATTTAATGTTTTGAGGAGTTGATAAGCTTGAATTCCATTGTTATACGTGTGTTTGATAAGTATGGGAATGTTCTAATAGGCTTATTGATCTTTTGAAAAAAAAATTACGGGGCTATTGCTTGCAAGACAAGTTCACACTTAAGTTTGAATTATTTTGATATCTCAACTTAGGATTACCCTGAATGGGGTGTCGCAGCAGTAGATCATAACATCCACAATAATATATTCTTCTATGTTTATGTCCTCAATGTGCATGAACAACAACATCTCATTCCACTAATATATTATGATTGTTCCCTTGAATCTAAATTACCACAACATGTTTGTCTAATCTCACGCCTTTTGAAATATGAAACTGAATATCATTCATTGAAAGGTAATCCTTTAACCTTCTAAATATTTTTGCATATAAATTTATCTCGATTAATTTTGTAAGATTCCTCACAATTGCTTTTAATCATAAGTATGATTTTCTGCTATTTTCATTCCATTCTGAAGCTCATATTCAACTTTGACAAAATTGAAAGGTACATGGCCCATTCCATTTGGAATTAGTCCTACAAGATTATGATATCGCATGCCTTGTGTTCAAAAGATATAAATTCCATCTTTTGCAAATTCAAACTCTTTATCTAATTTTACACAAAACAAGATAAAAGAGAATGTGCAGTTCAAAACTCAAATATTGTTTTAGAAGTTCATGACCTCTGAACAATTTATGCAATTTATTTGACATTTGAATAAGTGTAGCTAGTTTTTCTATTGCCATAATAAAATATGCGAGGCTCATATTCAAATCTTACAACATTATTATAATGCAACTAAGTACCTTATTTAGTTCATAAATCTTCAAGCATACAAATCATAAATTATCAAACCTAATCAAAAAATGAGATTAAAACTTAAATTTTTTAGCATATAACATTTTTTTGTCCACATGCATGATATTTATTTAAAACCTTAAAATACATCTCATAATGAAGTATAGCTTTGTTAACAATTACTGACCTTTTGATTGATAAGAATCATTTGTGATCTTAAAAGATACTGAATGGGCAAATACTGACATTTGCATTCTTTAGGAACCAACTCCTTTTCATTCAAAGCTACGGTTTAGGAAGAGGTGCCATTTGTTGTTGTTCTTTATGTTTTTTCTCCTTTGATGATTTAATTGACTTTCTCATTTTTTGGGGCTCTTAAGTTTTAATTATGTATTCCTATCTCTTTGTAGTACTTAGTACAATATGTTTTCCTTATCCTATCTAGTTTTCATCGTCGAAACACATCTGCTGTAAAATAGCATTAAACAATTTATGTTCATATATTCAAAATATAGGTGAGACTTTTCTAAATAACCTATAAGATGATGTTTTAAGTATACACCAAGATATCTAACACAAATTATTTATATGAAGTTGAATTTGTGCTAGAAGTTTATTGATACATTACCATTTTAAGAAACTTTTACTGAAAAATGGAATGATGAAAATATGTGAATTGAAAAATTACTTAAATAAAATATATCTTAAAGCGTTTCATATTTAAAAGATATAATTTACATGTACTTTTTTACAATCTAATGACTAATAGTAGCCGAAATTATTGAACTATTTTATTTTTGGGTGATATTTTAATAAATTTTTATTTTTAAATTTCTTTTATATCATCCTCATAAATTAAAATTGTGCAAGTACTTTTTCTATTCTAATTTAATTCTTTTTCTTTTTTGTTTGTGTAAAATTTATAAGCATGTGCAGTTACTTATTATGTTAGAATTTTTCTAAAAAATAAATTTAAATTGTTTTTCCATGAAGTAAAATCAAAGATGTGATTTTAAAATAATTTAGAGCAGTTTATATATTATTTCCCTCTAAATTTTAATAAAAAGATTGTAGTACTTATTTAATATTAGATTTTTAATGGGCCACTTGTTTTGATCTAAAGTTAGAAAGAAAGAAAAAAAAATTCATGTGCAGTTTATGTAAAATGAATCTGTTCCTGCTTTTCAAAACATTATTCTCTTCTTAGTCAACTTAAAAAAAAGTGGAAGCTAAATTTTGATTAGTTTTAGACCTTAAAATATCATCATTTCACATTATTTTGTAAATTTTTGTTGGTAAAAAAATGTGTGAAAAATGTTTGGTTAAAAGATTATTATGCTAATACATATTTTTGCATGATCCGAATTATGAATTAAGCTGGTCATGAATACAATGTGACATAAGTTTGTTAAATGTGACTTCATCATTTGAAATAGTTGTATTTTATTAATTATTTAACATTTAGCAATATAAAAAATAAATACTTTTGATTGTTGAATATTATGTATTTAGTGGGTACATGCCTCTTATTTGGTTAGTATGTTTGCATGGTGACACATGGATTAATGTGAGATTTTATCCAGTAAAATTTATTTGTTGATCTTCCATCTTGTTTCATAAATGAAGCATTTTACTATGTCATATTCATGTTATTACTAAAACTAATATATATTTACACTTTATAATTTTAAATAATTTAAATGACATAATTATCAATCCAACAATACTTCTTTTCTGAAAAAATTCAAGTTTAAATTAAATAAGATAAAATTCAAGTCAATCAGATAATGAATGAATTATACTTATTATATCATTAATGTATAATGTAAGAATGTTTGCCGTATGATTAGTTGACTTATACCAAATTTGATCTTCACAAGGTTTTTCTTATCCTTTGTCACACCCAAAATAACAAATTTAGTTTGATCTTATATAAGATTATTTGACAAATATAAAATTATATATTTCTATCTTATTATCTCTTAAAAATAATTTACTGAAAATTAGTAATATTAGCTCTTCATCACTTTAAGTGAAAAGGTTTTATTGGTTCTATTTTGTAGCTTTTTCTTCTAACCCACCTCTTGTCTCTTAACTTAAATAAGTTGGAATGTGAAATTTTCCCCTATTTGTGACATACTATGAAAAACATCTTGTGCTATTAGTTCCCAAGAAAATAACTATGGACATCTTAATGCAAGAATTGACCAAAATATATTTCACAAATAAAACACATATATACATAAATAAATCAAAAGAATAAAAATTGAATAAGACTTAGTTTATCTTTTTTCATTATCACACCATATATACTATTACATTTGAATTTCACACCTATTTAGTTATATAACAAATATATTTCTCTTTTTAATCCTTGAGTAGAAACCCATATTTGTATTAACATACTTATAAAATATTATCCTACTTCCTCATCAATTTTGAATTTTCTTAATCTTGTAACTATAAGACTTAATGTATATATGCTTGTTAGGATAGAAAAATTGATAGAATTAATTTAGTGAATTTTTTACAAGTTTAATTTAATATAAATTTAAAATAAATTTTTTAATTAGTAATGCATGTAATAAATAAAATGTATTTACAAGTCAAAAGGCATAACAAATATAGTTTAGGGATAATTGCATTAAACCCCCCAACCTATAGCCCTCGTTGCACATTGCCTCCCAACCGTTGTTAATGTGCAATTTTACCCCCTAAACTAATGAAAATGTTCGTCAACATCACATTTGCATGGTTTCGGTGGAATGTAACCAATGAGCATTGGACATGTGAGCTAAAGGCAATGGAATATTCTTGTCAAATTCCACCGGAATAGTGCAAAATGTGGTGTTGATGAACATTTTCATTAGTTCATGGGGTAAAATTACACATTTTAATTAGTTCAGATGGTGAAATTACATATCAATAATGGTTATGAGACAATGTGCAACGAGGGCCATAAGTTGGGAAGTTTAATATAATTAAACCTATAGTTTAACTGTATACGTCAATTTAATTTAAGAATTTAATTATGACTTACCACAAATCCATATATGTGAAATGCAATACTATAAAATTAATTTAGTGAATTTTTTTTAGTTTAGTTTAATTTGAAATTTAAAATAAATTTAATTAGTAATGCATGCATGTAACAAATAAAATGTATATACATTTGATAAATCAAAAAGCATAATAAATATGGTTTATATACATAAATTTTATTTAATAATTCAATTATAAATATAACGAACTTGTCAAGGGTACACAAAAGCTAAATCATGAAAAGAATAACACCATTCATATTCTTCAAGTAAATGAAATTTGCCACATGCTAACAAATAAATGACCCAAAAAAATAAGTATTTCAAATCAATAGCATAATGAAACAAAGAGAACTTTATCAATAAATTATATAAATAAATTTAATTTAATAATTTAGTTATATTTTAACACTAACCAATATAAAGTAAATGCAGTACTATAGAATTGATTTAGTGACTTTTTTACGAGTTTTATTTAATTTAAAATTTAAGATAAATTTAGTTAGTAATGCATGCATGTAATAAATAAAATGTATTTACATTTGATGTATATAAATTGAATGAATATACATTTGACGTGTCAAAAGGCATAATAAATGTGGTTTATATGCATAAATTTTATTTAATAATTTAATAACAACTTAATTATAATTTAGTAATAATACTTTCATTAGATAGGGACATTTTTGTCTTCACATAAAAAGAAAGAAGCAATTACACTCATTCATACTTTTATAGGTAGTATAAGTATAGATATAGATATAGATATAGAATAATAGATAGATAAATAAGTTTGAGCAGGGTGATGTTTTACCAATTGATATACCTATTTTAAGGTAAAATGGCTATTCCAAAATTTGGTTTATCTATATACTATACAAAAGAGAAAGTCATTTTACATTTATAAATGGTAGTTTTTGCACCAAATATACTGAAATATTATTTACAAAAATATCCTCAGAATAATACAACACTTTTTGGAGTTACACTCATCCAACCAAGTTGCTATTAATATCTACTATTATCTTAACTACTGTTTCCTACCATTGCAAGAATTACGAATAGAAATTCTTGTCAATTTATTCCCACTAAACTCACAAACTCATTAATGGAAATTCTTCTCAATCTATTCCCACTAAACTCATTGCAACATGCATCAACACTTTCCATGTTTTTTATGGCACTAAAATTGGATAACTTTTGTTCTTTTCTTTTAGATTTTTTTTGTCAAGTTCTTCATATTTGATTTAAGAATTTTTAGTTTAAGCGACTAAATTGAAGTTTGGTTTTAGAATTTCTTTTTCAATTTTTTTCTTATTTAATTCAAAATTTTAAATATTAATAGCAACCTTTAGAAGAATCTTATATGCAAGAATTTCTGGCGTACCGTGGCGACTAATTGGTCCAAAAGGGGGACCAGAATTCTCAATTACAGTGGTCACTCAGTTAATGAAGTAATCAGGGTTGAGCTGGCATTAATAGACCCACTTCTTGTACTGCCAGTTATTTTTCAGAATCCTGTGGAGTGTAATTAACAACATACTACCTAGCTATATAGAAGCAGGCATGTGAATATCGATAGTGATTGTGTTAAATTAATCTTTCACGTATTCACGTAGTCAAGAATGTTACTAATCACACTATTAATAACAAATGTACGTGTTAGATTCTAATCCAAATGTGACATGAAATTCGATGAATTTGATCAAATAAAGAGCTAGTTAGGTACATCATACATGGTTTAAAAAGTCATGCGCATGCGAATATGAAATTGAATTATATGGATCATTTAAAATCCTAAATTAAAATAATTATTGATTGTATATCTCTTCATTGAAGATCGTTATACTTCGCAAGTAGTCTATTAGTAGATCTAAGTATCATGTATTGGAATTATAAATATGGTAATTAACTATTTGGATCTTTTTATGAAACTTAACCTCTTTTCGTAATTGGGCTCAACTTTGGTAATTACAAAATAAGTAGAACGCCATCGCACAGACAGCGTATGCTTTTCTATCTTATTTTGTCCAAAAAGACTTATTTTATATTGATTATTGGATCAACAAACTTATTCATTCAATTTTCCCTCGTGGCCTTTAGTGTTACAATCCCCGGCCTTATATATGCAAATGAGTAAACAAATGATTCCAGTTCATGTAATACATTTGTTATTCCCTAAAATATGCAAAACGAATTTAAAATCCATTTCTTAATAAAAATTGAATCGGTGATCTGGTGATGCTAATGCACTATTTTAACACCCAAAATTTCATATATATATATATATATATATGCGCTATATATGTTAAGAACCTAATAGTATATTGCCATTAATTTTTTTTTTGCGCATTATCTCAAATGAAAAGTCAAACTAGTGTAGCACGAAAATAAAATTTTATTTTATGTTTTATAATAATAGAAGGGTGATGTTTTTCATTGGAGGAGAACAACGAAGTATTCAAATTCAGATCTTATTTTTCAGTTTGATTATTTATACATACATATATATATAAACTCATGGTTCGCTAAATCAGTAGTATATTTGCCAGAATAGCCATAGCGGAACTGAAACATTTGACCTCGTTCCATCATGATGATATAGAATGCAAATAAGTTAGGAACATATAGTACTGGCTGATTTATCGAATTGTAGGACTTGTTGGAAGGAACGCATCTACAATACGATAAATTGGACCATTGCAACATGTTGGAATGAAACGGTCAACTAAAATGGTAAAAAGAAGAAGATGATGATGTGGGTTGAAATATAAATTTGGTAGAGGACCTTTGCGTCTTTTGAATTTACAATATGGAAAATTGAGAAACAATAAAGAGAAGAAGATAATGTGGGTTGAAAAATAGATTTGGTGGAGGGCCTCTACATCTTCTAAATATGCAATTTGGAACCTGAAATGGTAAAGAGGAGAAGAAGATGATACGACAGAAATTTGCTTGTGCTTTTGGGGACAAGTAAGGAAACAAGAATTTGAAAATTGCTCTTAACTGTGGCAGGAATCTCTTGACAAGTGAATTCCCTAAACAGGTAAAACCAAAAGCAAACCAATTCCCAATTCATTGTTTACTAGCTTTTCTAATATTATGAGCTTTAGTAAAATTATATAATTTACAGCAGTAATTTATGATTTTCAAAATTATACTAATTATTTATATAAGCAAAAAAAGAGTTTTAA
>JACGDI010000725.1:106917-143500 GCA_014898725.1 Jacaranda copaia
AATATAATCAAATTTAGTCCACATCACTAAAACTGAGGCCATGTTTTAACCTTGGTAACCATGCTATGGCCAACCGCCAACTTGAGAGAATACTTTGTGGGATAAAATTTATAGTTGCATTTATCTAGTATTTTATTGTAGAATATAAATAGGCACATTTCAAATTTTTTATTTTATTTTATTTTATATATCATATCAAATTCTAATTTGATAAAAATATGTTAAGTGTATCTAATTTTCAATTGATTATTTATATAAAAAACTATTTAATATGCTTGACATAGATTTACAAATTAAGAGATGAAATAAAAAATAAAATAAAAAAATAAGCATTGTCGCACATTTAATAAATGAAAGTGGCTTGTATGGTCCTATGCTTGTTTCTTTCATTTGGGAAGCCCATGAATCGTGTGTTGGTTCTCTACTTGACTACTTCCATAGACTATACTCTCTCTATCGTGGGTCCTGCTAGAGGTGTCAAATGGATTGGGCCGAGCTAGCTTAGCCCATTTGATGGACAGTTTGAGGTGGTCCTGAGTTGAGTCGAGCCGGCTTGTAGGCCATTCATGATTCGAACCTTAACAAACTGAAATTTGAAAATTTCGGCTCAGCTCAAAACCAGTCTACTGTATAGGTAAACCAATTTTTATATGAGCAAGGTTATGTGGACGAGCTCGTGGGTTAACCCGTGGATTTTTTTTAAATTTTAAAATAAATTTAAAAATTTTAAATTTTTATATTTATGTGATTATTAATGTTTTTTTCAAGACTTATATTTTTAAAAAAACTTAATAATTTATGCTTATTAATTTTTAATATTTTACAACACTTAAATTTTTATAAAAATTTAAAATTTTATCCTTATATTAATTTTTTATATCAATTATATTGTTTCAAAAACACTGCCAAATACGGTGGTGATGGGTTTGACATGGACCCCTCTACCTATCATTAATTTAACAAAAATAATTACATAGAGGTAGATATGACCAAACCTCTAAATGAGAGTAAATAATAATAATAATAAAAAGAAATATACAACTTTATAATATCCAAACATCTAAATATGCCTAATGGTAAATTGGTTGTAATTTGTAATTTGTAATTTGTAATTTAAAAATTATAAATTTATAATTTTTTAAAAATTATAATTTATAATTTAAATTGAAAAAAAATTGCTGGCTAAGCGGGCTAGCTCGCGAGCTGGTCCAACTTGTGTTCCTTCAGTGTCCACTAACTGAGCGGATCCGGACTATAAAATTTCAACTTAGGATAAGTTTTCATATGAACAGGTCAGATCCAACCCGGCTTTCGCGGGACACCTCTAGGTCCTGCCTTGCCTTAGATACTCGAAGGAGCCCTTACAAGAAATTCCCTCTGCAGTGTAATTCGGACTCTTGACATTAAAACAAGCCTGGTGAATTTTATATAATCACCAATTTCATCCTTGGGAAGAACACCTCGTGCTACCCTTACGGAATATAACCAAAATTCCCCTCTGCCTAACGAAGTAAGAGTTTATTCTAAATTTGATTTTATATGGTTGTGGAACTACTCCATCCTTTGCAAATTATAATTTTGAGCTAAATTTTACCATATCACCACACATCGTATTAGATTATTAGGAATTCTTATTTCAATAAAAGAAAAAGTATCTAACTCATCTTCATGTCCCAATAAAATGTATTAATCAATTTGAAATGTGTAATGTCCCATCTTATGTGGATAAATACTGAAAGAATAACTAATATATAAGCTTTGGCCAAAACACTTATGTGCATTCATTGGATATTCTTTTTAAATAAGTTGATCATAGCCTAATTTCTGGATACAAGTGGTGGGTTTGGAGACAATTCTTGCGTCCAATAGATCACGGATCCAAGGTGTGACAAAATCTATCTACTATTAAAATATTTAATTAACAAACTATTATCAAATATTTATCTGAGCATATGATCCTAATACAAAAAATAATAAATAAAATCAATTGAGCTACTATAATTAAACTATTAAGAACTTAAACATCCATTGATCTATTTGTTTAAACTATATAAACTAAACCTCTCCTTGCTTTCAAGGAACTTGCTAATTTATCTAACATTCATAAATTATCCTTCTTTAAAGAAACGAAATTTCAAGTATCATAGTGAATTAAAATAGTATTTAATATTCTAAATAATCCAAAAAGTCCACGTTCGCTCACCAAGTCAAGCTCCTTGATTTGATTATTTTTACTTTATTTTTTAACATTTAATTTATGTAGCAGAAATATATAAAGCGTATGTTTTGCAAGGATATAAAATTATAGTAAAGACAAGCACTAGTCGGTTACTTCATTTTCCGTGATGAGGTTCTTGTGTTACATTTCAACTAACTTGCGTATTTTTAATGATACTAATAATTTCTCTAACGAATGCCACTATTATTCCAGCAACAGACGAGACAAATTAGTGAAAGATCCCGTCTGGAGATATACGTGTAACCCTTATGCTCCTTGTGAATTATGATAACATTTTTAATCAATTTTAATATCATGGTAATGCTTTAGGTACCATAGCTGCCCATAAATTAATTAACGAAATTTCGGCTACAATCTTAAGTAACAAAAAAAGAAGGAAAAGAAAATGCATTGTGATTTATTTGAGCGCCAACCCCAACCTCCGCTCCGCAACCCAAAAAATAAATAAATAAGAAAAACAAAAACAAAAAATGCATTAGAAACTATTTATTTTGCTATTGTTCGAGTTGGAATAATTGCAATAATTGAACTGGACATGATTATATCAATATTTTATTTTATAATATAAATATTAAGTACATTTAGTGGTACATAAACTCGGCGGAATAGTACCTAAGAACGAAATTTTAGAAGACTTTTAACTTTGCTTCCGGAGTAAAAATTATACCATAACAAAAGAGGTTGTAGAATATCACTATGCATGTCTCCATTTTCTCGGAGAGATTATATGTTCTTTTAATTGCAATCGGTAAATAATCAAAGTTCAATGATCTTACTCTCGTGTTAGTAAAAGCTCGTATAATGTTATTATTTATGAAGTATTATGTAGCAACTCGCTCGAGAGGTGTCTGCTTTGAACTCATGTGCTATTTGATTTGTTCTGATATTAGTTATCAAATTATTTTATCAAATTCATCATACATTTGGTTCAATTAAGTAACTAAGGTTTTATTCTAAAATAAACTCAATATTCAATTTTCAATTTTCTAAACAAGCTACTACGATTAAATAATAGCAGTTGAGCAATTTATCAATTTTGGACCAAAAAATTATTTTTACTCATAATATCTAATTTAATATTTTAAGCCAATAATTACTAAATTTATATCTTATGAATTTCATATGCTTTCCTAATAATAATTAGTCTTGATAAATATTATACAATTTTGATGTTTTGAATACACCAACTAATATAGTTAACGATAATTAAACTCTCATTAATAGTCCAAGTCCATATATCACTTGTAATCAACTTTACTATCCAGTCTTCTAGTCTATAATTGCACATTTTGGTCTAATCTACTCATATTTACAATGAAAATCAGTTTAACGATTTAATCAAACCAAATCAAAATCATTTAACCGATTAAATGGAGTTTTTACCGATCTGACTGAGTTTGAGGTTAATTCCCAATCTAGAACCAGCCCGCATGCATCTGGATTGTCAACCTAGAGGTTCTACCTTGAAGCCATCAGATCACCACTGCATGCCACTATCGGAAACTAGCAGCTGGACCCACCAACCAATGCATCTCCTCACACCCAACAAAAGCTCTCAATCAATTTTGTGTTATGCTGCAATCTCATCAATTGATTGAGTTGAAAACTGCCATTGTGCCACCAACACTACCGCTTCTTTTTTCTCCAATTACGCCTCATCTAGTGGCTCATTCTTGAAATTGAAGATATCAGTGTGTTCCCCTAACTGGGCTCATCAGAACCCACCTCTTGGCCATGAGCTTCAACTTCCAACACGATTGCGCCCACTACCTCCGCCACGAGTTCTTTTCAGTGCTCAATTTTCCAACGACTAGCTGATCATTTCACAGTAAACTTGGTACTAGTGTGATCGTTGGGATGAGAGGGAGGCGATGGTTAGCTTGCTTTCAATTTTTTGGCAACGATGAAGGTGTTGGGTTGAGAGAATGGTGAAAGGTTGCATGAGATATTTTATACAAAAAAAAAAAATAGGTGAGGGATTCTATATATATTTTTTGGGTTTCAAAAATTCCAAATTGACCCCAAGATTTTCTTTCAGCTTTTGATTGAGCCCCTTCACCTCTCTATACCTAACATTGACCCCCCTTTTTTCTCAATTAACCACATTGGCTTTTCTGTTTTACAAATTGGCCCTATGAATTTATTTAATTTTTGCAATTAAGTCTTATTGAAATAGGTTTTTCGATTGCTTAATTTTTTTGGACATATAATTGAGACCCCAAAAACATTTTAAATGCAATACTTTCAATTCCTATCTATTTTCATTCATTATTTTTCTTTTATGAGTTAAATCGTAATTTAAATTTTGAATTTCATAATTTTAGGATAAATTTTTTTTAGGATTAAGAATTTAGGGGTGTTACATGTTAATTAAATAATATGTAATAAAAAACTATTTACAAACATAACATTCATTATTAAATAAATTCTCTAAGTTTTTTTAATTATAAATTAAATAACAATTATACAAATAAAATAATTTTTTATAATTTAAAATAAGTACAAACACAATATATAAAAGAATAATGTCAAAGTAAGTTGTATTATAGCTCCTTTAGTCCCTTACTCTCACACTTTTTAGGGCTCATAGGCCGAGTCTAGTTGGGCCTGCTAAGGCTCTCTCAAGAGATGTGCTATGACCTACCAATTGAGCAGTCCATCACTGTTGAAGAGAAAAAGTTAACAAGGTCAATAAAGACACGATATTTTTGATGTTGTTGATTAATTCTTTTTTTTTTCTTTTTTACTATTCATCTAACACCTTTTCATTATTTTTGCTGAATTTTTTCACCATAAAATTTTCACAGTATACTCTTAAATAATAAAGATCGAATAATCCTATCTGATTTTTATCTGACCGGGAAAATTAATCAATCGTATATATTTGTGTGTTATCCCTAATTTTAATAAAGCATCAAGTCCAAGAGTGTCCATGATCGTGACATTAGGCTAAAATAGTCCTGCTTCAAATGGTCAACTTATTTTTGGCAGACCCAATTTTTAAGTCTTCCAAACGTCACTCACTACCCAGCAATGCGTTACTATATCCGCCTAAAAATATGTTCAACATTATATTGGATACATGTGACCTAGCTGATCATAATAAAACCATGAATCATGTTCTACTTTGACTTCAACAAATGGTAAAGCCCATAAAAAATTGAAAATTAAAAATAAAAATTCACAATCTTATATGTTAATCTTACCCGATCCACAACATTATGAATATATATATAATATTAGTGATAAAATATTGAGTTATAATATAAAAATTATCATCAAAACTATGTAATAAGAAGAAACATAATTGTTTCGCCACATTAAATTTTAAAAATTTAATAGTAACAAAAGTGATACCTAGGTTATCAATTTTAATTTAATAATGATATGCATATAATTGCAATTCACTGAAAATACATATCAATATAGTGGCAACTATGTTTATTTTCAGTACTTATGTGTTATTGATTGTTTTTAGTAATAGATTTATAAACAATTTTATTCTCACTATTTATTAATAATAATAATTTTTACATTATTTTTGTTACTGTGATAAAATAAAAAATTTTCTCACTCTATATATAAATTATATATAGACAATTTTGATTGTTATTTGTTGTTATTAACACTCTCGATCTCTGTTTTTCTTTTCGTCCTTCGTTTTTTTTTTTTTTTTTTTTTGTTGGTAGTGAGGAGTCAAAAGGATTGAATACATTTGAGCTAAATTAGCTTAATCACCTAAAAAGTACGCATATTTGTCTTTCATAATACTATTTAGTTGAGATAATTATTGATAACTAATTCGTCATTATTAGTTAATAATATCATATAAATTAACATAAATGATATAATAATACGTCATTGTTTCACTAAGCACTTTGGTTGACAAAAACATGTTGAAGATGTGGGAAAATTCGTGATAGGGTTGTCATTTGTCACACTCACCCTCAACATTCCCGACCTATGATTGACCAAAAAATAATAATAAAAGGAATGGGAAAGAGCAAAAATATTAGAGATTGCTGATGAGTACGCCATGCTTGGCAATCTGATCCGGTACATCTGTAATTGGAGCGAAGACGCTACCAATTTTTTATTTTTTACAAATAAATCACGGATTTCAAAGGGCTAATCCTAATCACTGTCATCAATTGATCAGTTAAGTATTGCTTTCAAGTCAAATTAAAGGCACTATTATTAAGAAAGAACGAAAGGTTTAATTTTGCTTGCCAAGTGCACAGGGCAATTTCACTCCTTTTTCAACTGTCCAAGGGATGGCTAACGTGTCAAACTAATTTAGTGACCATTATAGTTCAACTCTTCTAGATGTGATGTGATTCGAAATGTACGGCTATGTTTATTTTTGTTACGAGGGTTTATCAGATAATGAGATAATAACATATCTTGGCAGTAAAATTAGAGAATGCATTGATAATAAAGTTATATTTGGTTATAACTGGGTAGGAAAAATAAATTTTTATTAGAAATATATTTTATGAAAGTGCTTTTTTATAGTTAGGATAGTTAGGAGTGTAAACGAATATTAACCGAATCCAATACACTGCTTTTATATTCGTATATATTTAACTTTTCGAATATTCAGATACGGATATTAAAAAATGATATCCAATTTGGATATATTTATATTTGATTATAATTATTCAGTTTTTTTCATATTTTATTAAACTTATTTGTATTCAAGTTATTTTTTTATATTTATATTTGATGATAATTATTTAGATATACATTTACAAATATTCAAATACGTAAATCTATGAACCTATAACTAATATATATTTTAATTAATAAAAGTAACTATATAATTTCATTAAAAAGAAAGCAATCAAACAAATAGCATAATTTCTAATTAATAATTAATTTTATAATTGATTATTAGTACTTATTATTATTATTAATGACATTTAAGTATATTAATTATAAAGTCAACCAACAATAATTGTGTTGATTAACTTTATTCTTCAATTTTTTCTCTATATTACAATAATTTTTTAAATGTATTCTTTTTTCTTCCCAATTCTTCAATTATAATATATATTGATTATCACATTTTTATTAAAAAATATAAATAATATATTATTTAATAAATATATATTCAGAGCTGATATTAAATGGATCGTATACATATTTACCATATCCATATTTATTTATATTCGGATATCTACTAATCAAATATGGACAATATTCACTTTAAATAGATGCGGATAAAGTTTGTATAAATGAATATGAATGCTAACGGTAAACAAATTTTCGAATATTCATTTACAACCCTAAGGATAGTCACATCAAGTTTTTATATTATTACACATACTTATAGTAATATAATAATTGAAAATTATAAAAATAATAACTAAAAGATATAAATATATATAATTTCGATTGATGGGGTTATTTCAAATGACTAGAATTATTAAATTATTCAAAAGATATAAATATATAATTTGTGTTTTTGTGAGAATTTACAGAGAAGCAATGAAAAGTAGCAGTGGCATTCGTGTCGGATTTGGTTGGTTTGTGTCGGATTGATGTGGAAACATAATAAAATTTTGTTCAACCCAAAAAACACTCAATCCAATAAGTCTCAACAAGAATCTAATCTAAAATTTTTCGTGTTAATCCAAGTCCAACCCATTTCAATTTGTAATTTTTTTTATTAATAATTCATTTCAAAAACCTACAATATTTTAAATTTAATTTAAAATTTTTATAAAAGAATCAACTTATATTAAAATTTTTGAAAAAAAATCAACTTATCCTAAAATTTTGAAAAAAAAAAAGTTAACCTTATACTCTGGCAGCCCTTTTTTTTGGTCATGAAGCATTTTGATAATTGAACTTCATGTAATTTCCTATACAATATCAACAATAGTAATATTTAGTTTATTACAAATTAATTTAGAATTAGATTATTTAAAACTAACTTCAAGTCATTAATTAAAAATGTATAAAGCATGACATATTCTAATTTTTAATTTCAACTATATCTCTTCGTTGTCATTCCATTCTTCCAAATGAGGTTTGATCCAAAGAATAAGTACACAAAAGTATTAATTTAAAAAACATATGCATACATATATGTTTTTTCTTCCTTTCCTAAATATTTGGATTGGGCTAGATCGGGTTGGGTTGGTTTGTATCAAGTTGGTAGATTACTCAATAAAATTATCATGTTTATTTGATAATCCAAAACTTAATCCGAATCAATCTAAAATTTTCGTATTGTTCATCATTTCGACCCGATATCAATCCATTCCAATACTCCTAAACTCAAACCTAATAATATTGTATCGATTCGTATCGTATTATTATGTTATATTGAAAATTGCCACCCCTAATAAAAACAAACATTTCCTAAATTTCTATTCGCATGTTTATTGAGTTTACACGTGCAAATTGACAAAGGCTAGTTTATGGAGTTTTGTTATTAAAGTAGTTCTGGTAATTTGCTGTTTCTCATTTCTTCACATTCCCCCTTGGCCAAAAATAGCGGGAAGCAAAGGTTGGGGGTGATCATGCTCCGAGTATAAGAAGCTATGGCACGCGTTAAGTACGGATTAATATGATCGTGAGATGGCTAATTCATGGAATTTGTTTTGCTGAATTAGTAGTCTTGGACTCAATTTCCGACGAACTGAGAATTCTGTCTCTTCAACTCTATTCTAAAATGAGGTAACGGAACATTTGAAGTCTTTGAACTAATTTATGGTCATGATTAGAGATGAGTCATTCCAACCAATAATATGAAGGTGGCATGTCGCATCGTGAATCTTAACACGCCGTTTGGTTTTATTTCTAGGAATCATTTCCATTTTTAGTTATTTTTAAAAATTAGAAAGATAGTTATAATTTTGAAATGAAAATAAAAGGTTGTGAATACTTGTGTTTTCATTTCTCACTTTCTATTTCTGATAGAAAATAGTGAGATTTTTGTATTTATGATATTGAAATTTTTTTTATGAGGAAACGATGGTTTATGAGGTAAAAGTGTAATGATTATAATTAATATAATAGGTGAAAGTTATAAGATGGTGATTGATTGCGATATTTTTTATGAGAAAATTTTGGTTATGAGTTTTATTTATGTAAGGAATATTTTATATTATTTATATATACATTGTTGTAGAATAAATTAACATTAATTTAATATATCTAAAATATCCCGTAATATGTAATGAAATTTAATATTGAATTGATTGAATAATTTATTTTATTAATGTTTTAAATAACTTAAAGTGTAATTAACATTACACCTTTATATAATGAAATATTGAAAAATGAAATTATATTTAAAATATTAAATTATATGTTTACATAATTATATTGTAAAATAATTTATCTTTTAATATTAAAATAAAATTGTGACTAATTATAATATAAAAAAAAATTTATTTAAATATTAAAAAATAATGTGGACATATAATTGTAAAATATGAAAATAATTTTCTATACACAATGTTGATAAGGGTAGGCCCAAGAAGCCCAAAACCCAATAACAACCTAATAGCAACCCAATAAAGCATTTTGATGGAACAAATAATCCCATTTTAACCTTGGAGGTCGAATGTTCCGACTTGGAGATCGATATAAGTAGGACATGAACATTGATGGTGACCTTTGCTACCCATCGAGTCCGCATTAAATACTCCTCAACCACTAAACTGTTTGCATTAATTAACTTGACGGCGCATCACCTCCACAATAATGACGGTGTGGATTCCCTCTCTAGCTAATTAGCCATGTGTAAAGCTCTAGCTTAGGTCAGAAAGACCTAAGTTGCCCCTATTCATGGAAACAACGTCTAGAATTCAACAGGGATAAACTCATCTTTTTATCACTGAGTAAACATTATAATTTCCTCTTCCTTCAAAAGTAATGATAAGCTCTCATACACTCTTTAAACTATTACTTTGTTTGATTATTCCCAAGTCAATATATTAACTTAAGCATTAGAGGGTCTTAACTAAGAACCCTCTCGACTAGCCTGATGTTTGTTTCGTGGTAACAGGATCCAGCCCATGCCTTCAAAGTTTCATCTTTCTGGTCGATCAAGCCATCAAGTCAAGATCTAAGAACCCATAATACTGAAATAACCATCATCATTTAGTGCTGTTTAGGGGTGTGGAACTTGCAGCCGAAAATAGTTAACACTAGGCAAACTACTTCTTAGAGACAGACTAACTAAAGATCACCACCGCCTACCCTACCACCACCACAATCTTAGTCAGACCAGCAAGTTGAAGGTCCCAATTCTAGCTGGAATAGGTGGTCACTCTAACCATCCCTTAACTCATGTAGATGATCAGTGACTAAATCTCTGCCCAACTTTCTGCACAACTATCTACTACTTTGCAAAGACACAACAATTAGCTAGCTGCCATGGCTAGCATTACACCACACCTCTCACACCAAGAAGAGCAACCACTACGGGAAAATAAAACAATAAATAAAACTCATCACAAGCTCAGTAGACGAGACTTGAGCCCTAGTCATTTCCCTACAATGAGTTATGCTACTAGCTGCAGGAGGAAGCAACAGACTCGATAAAGCATTTTGTTCGACCTAATCAAGCGCAACTACTCAAGTGGGTTGAATGTTAAAGACCTTAGCCCACTCTAGAGTTGTCCAAAGTTGACAAAGACAAATAGGAGAAAGTTTCACACCCAGTTCAACTGACAATTGGAAGAAATTTCAATGAGAAATGTAGAGAGGACCAACTTGATAATATTGCCAAATTCCAACGAAAAAGGGAATCTTCATTTATTTAGGAAATCATTAATGAATGCATCATAATTTGTGCAAAAATTTTCTCTAGATTACCTCAGTACTATGGGCCAACTGACCCTAATGAGTATCTCTTGCAATTTGAACACATGATGCAGTTGCATGGTCACAACAATCATATACATGCCAAAATGTTAGTGACTATTGTCCAAGGAATAGCACTTGAATGGTTTGTTAAGCTTGAGCCTACATTCATATTTTCTTACGACTAGTTTTGCAATAAATTCTTCCACTAATTTGCTAGTAAAAGGAAAGCGAAGCTACCTCACACTTATCTCCACATAGTTAAGCAAAATGAAGGAGAATCTTTAAGAGATTTCTTCTCCACATTTAATACTAAGTCTTGAAAATCAATAAACTTAGGATTGAATTTCTAATTGACGTTTTATTCTTGGCGTTACGGCATAAGGAGTGTGCTAATGCTCTAGTAAGAGAGCGAACAGGAACAACAGAAGAGCTCCTTGACCTCATAGAAAGATACTTGACCCAAAAAAAGATGAATAAAATAAAATATGGTAGAGGAGAGGCCAACAAGAAGAAGAACAAAGACAAGGATGATAGGCACCAGAAGAAGGGCCATAAATCTCCAATAAAATGTTTCCACAACTATGCTTCACTCAACACTCCTAGAAAGGAGCTCTTGTTCACTATACAGCATGATAACATCTTAATGAGACTAAGAAAGCTCAATGAGACAAAAGTCATGAAGAAATCCAAGAAATATTGTCATTTTCATCAACAAAAGGACCATAACACAAAGGATTACTTCAATCTCTATGATGAAATTGAGCGACTCCTCCAACAAGGTCACCTTAAAAAATACATTGATCAAAAAGCCCTGTAAGCAATTGCTCAAACTAACCAGACTCCTCGTAGAGAAAAATTGATTAGCTCACTAAAGAAAGATAAGGGAAAGCAGAAGGTTAAAGATGACTGCCCACCCGTGAAAGGCGTTATTAATACAATCACGAAGGACTAATGGAGGGGACTCCAAATCTACAAAAAGAGAGGTACAAAGATACGTGAAATCTAGTAAGTCGAGGCAAACTAAGCCAGTCTATCAACTTTCTACAAGTGTGGACATATATCTTTTTCAGATTCAGACCTCATTCACTTAGGAAATTAAGGCACTGAGAGCTAGTTGGATTATCCTTTAGTGGTTTCTATGGAAATAGCCAACTTTGAGGTTAGGAAAATCTTGGTCGATAACGGCAACTTTGCAAACATCATTTTCCTGTCCATAGGAGACAAGATGAAGCTTGAAAAGCTAAAGCTTGACCCTGTTTGAACGCCCTTGGTCAATTTTGGGGAATCAAAGATTATGCCCATTGAATCCATTAATTTATCCATATCTCTCGGTCAAGCAACCACATGGCGTACCCTCATGATCAACTATCTCATTATTAATGCACCTTTTGCTTATAAGACCATCATGGGGAGACCAACACTGAATGATTTTTGAGCAATAATTTTCACTCATCACACGAAGGTTAAATTCCCAACAGCGGCTGAAACTAGGGAGTTATTGTGTAATGTGAAAAAGGCTTTGCATTTTTTTGGTGAAGGCTAATGAACATAAAGCTTGACCAAAACTGAAACCCTCCGGGGATATTCCTATAATAGAACCTGAGGAGGGACAGACCAATAAGAAGAGAAAGAGGGAAAATGCCAAAGTCAAGCCCACTGAAGAATTCAAAATAATAAAGCTTGAACTCGGTAACCCTAATAAAACAACAAAAATAGGAACAAATTTAGGACATAATATGGAATGCATGCTAGTTGATTTTCTCACGAGAAATATTGATGTTTTTGTATGGAAAGCAACCAACCTCTAGGGAATTGACCCTTAAATCATTGTCCATCATCTTCAATGCTGAGAGGACCCAAATTATTGAGGAAGAGATCAAAAAGTTCTTAGAGACAGGCTACATAGTTGAGATACAATATCTTAGTTGGTTATGTAATGTAGTCTTTGTCCATAAATATGAGGGCAGATGGAGAATGTATAATAATTTCACTGATTTTAATAAAGCATACCCTAATGACCCATATGCTCTGCCTCGCATAGATTTGTTAGTTAATTTAACTGTGAGTTGCGATCTTCTCAGCATAGTAGATGACTTTCAAAGATACTATCACATTTTTGTGGTATTCAAGGATAGAGATAAAAATGCTTTGTGGTACCAAATAGTGTGTATTATTTCCTGGTCATGCCATTTGGATTAAAGAATACTGGCACAACATACCAAAGGCTAGTCAACATCATGTTTAAGAACAAAATTGGCTAATCTATGGAAGTCTATGTGGATAATATGATCATTAAAACAGAAAGAGAATTAGACCACTTATTAGACCTTAACCACACATGTTTTATTTTGAGAGCTTTTGGTATGAAACTTAACCCAAATAAATGCACATTTGGAATAAGTGGTCAAAAATTCTTTGGTTACATAGTCAACTAGAGAGGTATCAAAGCTAACCCCTAAAAAATCCAAGCGATTCAAGATATCCTACCACCAAAGACAGTAAGAGATATGTAAAGGCTGGTTCTAAGAGTTATTGCTCTCAGTCCATTTATCGCTCAGTTAGCAGATAAAAGTTTGTCATTCTTTCAAGTCCTCAAGAACGTAAGAAAGTTTTAGTAGACAGAAAAATGTGATTAGCTCTGGTCAAACTCAAATAATACCTAACCAAGCCACTATTACTTACGAAGCCTACAGTCAGTGAAGTATTAAGTTTATGTTTAGCAGTCTCCACAGCAGCAGTTAGTTCAGTATTGGTATCTACTTAGCAAGGCTTATATAAACCAGTATATTATATCAGTAAAGTTTTGCAAGGTCCCAAATAACTATTTGGGGATCGAAAAATTTACACTTGCTCTAATCACATCAGTGCAAAAGTTAAGGCCCTATTTCTTGTCACATACCATTATTGTTCTAACAAATCAATTGTTGACACAGGTGCTCACTAAGCTTGACACATCAGGGAGGTTAATTATGTAAGCTATTGAGTTGGGAGAGTTTGATGTTAATGTCAACCCTGCATCACCATAAAGGCTCAAGTATTAGTTAACTTTATTGTAGAACATGTCGACCTTCTCATAGTTGTTAAGTCAGAACAACAAGTTTGGTCCTTGCATGTTGACAGGTCAACTACAACTGCAAACGGTGGAGTACGTATTTTCATCCATTCTCCTCATGCTAAGGAGTATGATTTTGCAATTAAGCGCAATCACCAGTCATAAACAATGAAACGAAATATAAAGCTCTCATCGCAGGAATGAAAATGGCTCTAGATACGAGGGTCAAGCAGTTAACAGCTATAATAGATTTGCAGTTGATTGCATAACAATTTAAATAAAAATTTGAAGCAAGGGAAATAACCATGAATGCCTATTTGGCAGAGGTCAAACAACTTGAATAGCAGTTCAAAAGGTTCATACTCAACTAAGTGCCCAGGTCAAAAAATGAAAGAGCATATGCACTTTTTAAGTTTGCTACCAAAAGGAACCAAAGAGAGGTTTATTATCTTTTTAGTTTTGAATAAGCCCATCGTCGGCAAACTCTATCAGAATCACATCTTTGCTGTTGATGAGACTAGCTAAGGTTGGATCTATGAAATTAAATCTTATCTCAAAGAAGGTAAAGTACTATTGGATAAAGCAGAAGCCCGTATGTTATGAGCATGCTCAGCAAAATTTACTTTAAATGCATTTGACTAGTTATACAAAATATCTAATTCAAGACCTCCACTAAAGTGCTTGACGCCCAATCAAGGACAAAAAGTCCTATAAGAGGTCCATGTGGGCATTTGTGGGAATCACACAAGATATCACGCGTTAGCTCACAAGGCCATCAAGCATGATTATTTTTGGCCAACTCTGCACAAACATGCCATTGAATTTACTCAAAGGTGTCTATCGTATCAAGTCCATGATAATATCACTCACTAACAAGCTACGACCCTTACCTTAGTGTAGATCACATGACCTTTTGCCCAATAAAGGGTCAATACAGTAGGATCTTTCCCAAAAGCTACTGGTTAAAAGAAATACATGATAGTAGCAATCGAGTACTTCACCAAATGGGTCAAAACAAAGGCCGTACCCAAGATCATAGATGCAGCAATAATGAGTTTTCTATGGAAGAAAATCATTTGCCATTTTGACTTGCCCAAGGTCTTCATATCTAACAATGGCACTCAATTTTAAAGCAAGAAAATAAGGCAATAGTATGAAAGCCTTGGAATTAGACAACACTTCACTTTAGTTGAACATTCATAAGCAAACAGTCAAACAGAGGTCACTAATTGAACCATTTTAGATCATATCAGATTCGGACTGGAAGGCTCTAATGCTAGTTGAGCAGATGACTTACTAGAAGTCCTTTGGGCCTATCAAACCACCCCAAGAATCACTATAGGACAGAGTTTGTATAGTTTGGCTTATGGTTTAAAAAAAGTCATTCCTGTAGAATTAATCCAACATATAGCTCAATTTATACACTATAACCTAATCAGAAACCAAGTCAAAAGGAAATTCAACCTTGAAACAATCAACGAGCTCCGCCAGCAAGCTTTCACAAAAATAGGTACAAATTGATTATGGAAAAACATTATGACAAAGGGGTTAAGTCAAGATATTTCAAGGTTGGAGACCTCATTGTTAAAAAGGTCAAAGTTTCCAAAAATATTGGTAAGCTCAATCAAAAATGGAAAGTTCCATACTCTATGGTCAAAGTGGCAAAACATAACTCTTATCAACTAGCTAACATGATTGGAAATGAGCTTTCAAGACCATTGAACATAGTTAATTTGAAGAAATTTTATGTATAAACTGGATTGTTAGAAGGAACATGTTCTAATGAATATCATTTTGCGACCCCATAGTAGCACGATCAAAGTTATGTGTAAATCAATTACTAAATAGCAATCAAGTTGACCCCACAGTTGTGCGATCAAAGTTGTGTGTAATTCAATTATTAAACAGCGATCAAGTCAATCCCCTAGTAGCATGATCAAAAAACGTGTTACCCAATTATTACACGATGATCTACTCAACCTTACAATCATACAAAATAACCTATTTACAAATCAATTATTTTAGATTCAAGTTAGCCCTGTTGTTGACCCTTAATGCGACTCTTGTATATAATTTTTTATGAACAACATATGATTTAAATTTTTTGGAGCAAAAGAAAGCAGTAAGCATTGAAGTTGACTAAAAAGCAAGACATTTCAATAATCAAAGAACAATATTAACGTCAAAGTATGCTAACAAAATTAAAACATCATTCAGCAGTCCCTTAAGGCCATACATCTTTACAAAAACAAGAAAATTACACAATATGAGATCATCTAGCTAGACCCCACATTCTCTCTGCATCGAGCTATGGCCTCATCAGCCACTCATCGACAACCTTAAATAGCTCATTAATCAAGTCAAGACCTACATCTAGGGTAGTCCATTGGCCTCTTGCTCAGGGCCCATTTGTAGGACTCCAATAAGTTAGGAAGGCCCAACCTCTCAGTTAAAAACACAAGCTCATTATCGAGGAAGAAGTCAACTACATTCACCTCATTATTCTTTATCTTCAAGACAAACTCACCTACAAAAGCAAACCCTTCTCCTACAGAAATGACCCCAAATAGGGATGACCAATAGCTACCATAGTTTCCTCAGAAAGAGTGTTCTCATCGAAAGCCTGAAGATGTTCATTCTTCGTCACTAGAGTTTTACTTCATCTTTTGTGTAGCACTCAGAGCCAAGTAATTCAAGCTATTTACTACTCTATTGAATGCTTCTTTGGTGTTATCCATACTAAACATTATGCTTGCGTTGTAAAGGCCGAATAGAGCATAAATTATTGCACTGCTTCTTTTCAAATTCTAGGCAATACCTTGAAGAACTCAGCCGGGCATATTGCATAGAACTATTGTACCCTTATGCCCAACCTTACTCAAAGACCTCCTAGATAGATTTTATGGTTTTCTTCAGTTGCTCCTCGCTTTAGCTTTTCCTCTGAACAGAAGCCAGTAGTTCCATGTCTTTCTTCTCAAGCTGTTTCATCAACTTGGCCAGTCTTGACTCCGAGGATTCAACCTTGGTTTTAACTAGGTCAATTTGCTCTTTTTCCAACTCTTCACACTTTTTTTCCAACCGCAGACGATTGGTCTCACACAACTCATAGCGTCAGTAGAGGTTATACCCTCAATGCTCGACCTACAAAAATTGAATAAATTATGATTACATCAACTTAAATCTCGCATAAAAGAAAAACTCAATTTGACAAGAAACTTTACCATATTTTTATGGTAGGTAAAAGCTTTCAGAGCAACCAACTAATCATGATTAAATATTTTGACCTGGTCTTTCTAGAATAAACTAGCTATAAGAATAGCCAATAACATCACTGATATGGGATAGCCCAACAAGCCCAATAGGCCCTTCTACAAATGAGACAGCCTACGAGACCCAATGTGATACGATATAATTCACTAGGCCCAACAGGCCCAGATTTAGAAGATTCAGCCCACTAAGTCCAGAGGCAAGTCATTTTGGTCGACTAGTATCGACCCCGTATAAGAAGCCCCGTGGTTAACCCATATCGACCTGAGGGCCTCTTCCAAAGTCTTTTGATGATAGCCCAGGGGCGAAGTCAGACCGATCGACTAGTATCGACCCCGTATGGTAAGCCGCGCGGTCAACCCATATCGACCTAGAGGCCGCTTGAGAACTCATCATCTAAGCTTGGTCGACATGCATCGACCCCCGGTTGCAAAAGGGATAAGTTGAACCTTTAAACAATGATTACACGTGGCAGCAGATGTGACTGCTGCCTACGGATGTAACCGCTTCCACCAACCCTGGCAACCCTGCCAACACCAATCCTGACAACCCTGCCAACAACTCTGGCAGAGGCGCGCTCCCACTGATGTGGCTACTCAGGAAAACAGGAGATTGCGCCACATGGCACAGCCCCGAGATCTGGGCAGAAAATAACTATCAAACCCCGATCATGAAGAAAACCCAAGTACACTTGATAAGGGCACTCGGGAAAATTCACACCATCATCAGGTTATAAATCCTACCAGCACCACCACGCTCAAGGTATTGCAAATACACTATTCACTATACACTTTCTCTATACTCTCCGTCTTACCGAAAATCTAACTTGAGCGTCGGAGTGCCTTAGTCGGGGCACCTCGGCTAGTTTACATTTGTTCTTGGTTGCAGATCTCAAGCCCATTACTATTCTAATCCATCGGAGTTTCGGACCGAAAAGCTCTTTGCAGCATCAATCACCGATGTTGCAATTGCACCCATCATGGTCACAGTATTTGATGCTCGCACTTTCTCACCAAATTGAAGCTCAAAAAACATCAAAAAATTGCATAAACGCTCAGGGGAAAGAGTAGCATATACATCCTTGTCAGTTTCACCAACCTTTTTCTTTCCCTTTTGACCATAGTTTCTTTGATGCACCGTGCATCGTGACCTCAACGGCCTTTATTTTTAGTTGATGGGAGAGACTGCTCACCGCTCCCATGTTTGCTGTAATGGCAGGTGGATTTCCTTGCAACACTTACCCAACCTCAACAATTAGTTGTGCAACTGCACAACGAGCTGCTATCGCCTCATAGCACTACTATGCCTATTGTTACTTTCACATTGCAATCTGCTTAACATAGTTCATGACTACGGACTTGCAAACTGAACAAATATCAATCAAAAAGATTGACAAAGATGGTAAACATAAATAATAAATTAAGTAAATTGCAAAAGTTAGTTTCTACCTAAGTGTGCGTTAGCATACAACCTCAATTAGGTAATCGATAACCCTGCCAGAACCAAATTTCTCTCCCTTATAAATACGGGGGCATTCATTTCACCAAACTTATGGAGATCTCGAACAAAAATGCTGTTCCAAGATGGGTTCTCTTTGGTGTTCATCTTTACTCTACCTATCCTCCACCCTCTCAAAATGTCAAAACCAACCCAGCCTGGGGATCAAACATAAAAGTATCTTTCTTTCCATTTTTGCCCATGCGAGGAGGATAGATTCCTAAAGATTATTCTATGAGGTCAAGCTATCAAAATAGTAAAACCTTAACTCGCTAGCTAAGCCTAATTTTTACAACATTGGTAAGTGAAACAGGTGGCTAAAGGTAGCCCATGAAAGGGGTTGGTCGAAGATGGCCATCAGAACAATAGAGTTATACATAAGAGAGAAGCAATTGAGTAGAAGCTGAGTTATACAGACTTGTAGACATTTTAGGAGGTTGACTACAAGATCAACTAAAAGGAACCTGGGACCACACTTCATGGCAACTTCAAAAATAGTTATACATCCCTCAAGAGGGGTGTGCATTCTATCCACATCCCTAGGCTTAATTAGTTCAAACTTATTAGGTATGTGGTATATCAACCTAATAGACTTAAGGTCGTTTGAAGATACTATCGACGTAATATCACTATAATGAATGGTCGTGAACAACTTACCCCTCGACCTGAGAGGTTCATCTATTTCTTCTAATAGCCACACCTCTTTGGCCACAAGCTCGGAGGCCCCAACCTCATCAACAATAAGGTTAGAAGGACCCATCCCCTCATCTATTCACATTATATCTAAATTAGGTTCATTAAGAGACCCCAACTGTCAACTTGGTAAATCACTTGAATCTACCCTACTAGTCGAAGCTTCTACTAAATGTGTAGCTTCAGAATCAAAACTCGAGCTTGACATGTTAAGTGGAGAAATTGATAAGAAAATTTAAACAGTAGTGGAAGAAAACTTATGAATACTACGCGCAGAAATATAAAGGCTGAAGATCACTTAAAACTCAACTAGAAATCTTCACTGCTCAACCTCAATGCGTTATGGTAAAAGTAAAAAATGAACAGTGAAAGCAACTATTTATAGGTGAGCCCGAAATGTCAACTGGTTAAACTAACCAGTGACTGACTAATAAATGCATAACTATCGATCATCTCTGCATAAATATGTGTGTAACCACCTAAAATGGCTCTCGCCTTCATAGCCTAAGTTGAAATTCAAAATGTTCTTTCCCACTCTAACCATTCTCATCGATCTATAAACCATAGTTCCCCAAGCTACTCCTAACTCCGATCACAACATGGTCTAACTACAAAGTGAGGGAGACTCATGATATGGGTAGGACCAATAAGCCCAAAACCTAGTAACAGGCCCAGTCAAAAATCTTAATGGAAAAGTTACTTCTATTTCAACCTTAGAGGTCAAATGTTCTGACCTGGAGGTCGATACGAGCAAGCTAAGAGCATTAATGGTACCCTCTGCTACCCATTGTGTCCGCATTAAGTACGCCTTAACCACTAGACTATCTACATTAATTAGCTTGACAGCACATCACCTCCACATTAATGATTATATAGATCCCCTATTCGGTTGATTAGCTATGTGTGTAAAGCTCTAGCTTAAGTCGGAAAGACCTAAGTTGCCCCTACTCATGGGAAAAATGTCTAGAATTTAGTAGGGATAAACTCATCTTTTCATCACTAAGTAAACACTATAAATACCTCTTTTTTCAAAAGTAACAATAAGCTCTCATATACCTTTTGAACTGTTACTCTATCTGATTATTCCCAAGTCGATATACTAACTTAAGTATCAAATGGTTTTGGCCAAGAACCCTCTTGGCTAGCCTAATGTTTGTTTCGTGGTTGCAGGATCCAACCCACATCTTCAAAGGTTCATCTTTCTAGTCGATTAGGTCCATCGGGTCGAGATCCAGGAACCCATAATACTAAAATAACTATCATCAAAAGTAAAATACAGTACTTTAATTTTATTATGCAAATGATAATTTTTAATAGTAAAATACATATTAATATGAGCATATATAATATATTTATTATTTTATTGTTGAGTACATTTATATAAATATTAATAATTTTGTGTAAATATAATTATATTTTATGAATTAATTATAAGTAAATGAATAAATTGCATTTCAATTTATTGATATATTCATATATATATGTAAAATATATATTTATATAATTTGACTTTATGTATAAGTACACATATACTTTTTAGTCATATGTAAGACAAGTAGTTAGTAGAAAAAAAGGTCGCATAAGTTAAGTCGAGAAATGCATATAGCACATAAAGCATACCAGATAGATCCTAATTTAAAGTCATAGTGTCAGAGTACAACATAAGAGAAACATTAATACTGTTCTAGTCAAATTACATAAAGTTGATACATAATAAAATAAGAAACATAACAACTAGTCAAACAACATTGGGCCAAACATCAGCACCTACTCATTAAACCATCTCCCATGTCTATGTAGAGCAGTAGCATTAGCTGAGGGTGACCTAGCAATGCTCTCATATGTACCCTCATGAGAAGAATTCAGATCCGTGCTACACTGTGAGTCGTCCGACTGAATAACCTGTAAAGGTTGCAGACGATTACATGCAGGAGCCCGTGGAACATTTACAATAATTAAATAAGATTGTACATGTTAAGTTCAATATTCCTTAAAATCCATAACATATGATTGCCAAAGACATAGCAAATCAAAAACCTCTATGATGGATTCCACAGGAATGCCATAGTTCACAAAATGTAAGGGAAATGAAAAAGCAATTGCTCAATTATATAATATTTTATAGACAGACCTCCAACCAACCAAAAAAAGAATCTACTAATAGCTTGGAAATATACAATCAAAACCAAATGTCATAAAACTCATGTCTAAAAGTCCCTTTTTTCACATTTGCATATGACAATCCATAACATAGATCACCCACACTTTTCAAAGATGACTAGGTCTAATGAAAACCATTACCTTAAATAATAAATATAAGCTATGCTACAACATACCAGAACATCAACCTAAATTTTGTTCTTTTAATTGTTTTTTGGTTCAATTTGAGGTTCTATTCGTAACATATATACAAAAAAAAGTAGCAAATCAGCCAACTGCCAAAGAAAGTTATCCATTATACATCAGAAACCAAGCATATTACATACAAGAGGGGCCTAATCAAAAACATATTAAAGCAAAGGTATTTTCCATGAAAAATAATCATGCGAAGAAGCTGGTGGAGACGGGCTTGTTATGGCATTAGGGAATAAGAAAACTGCCTAATTTCAAAATAAAAGGCTTGAAGGTATCAAAACAAAGCCACATATAATTTCACTTCAATTGAAACAAGCAATCCTTTAGCTATAGCCCATAAGTAAACAAACAATCCTCATCTCAAAATGACTCCAGAAAATATTATCCTCAAACAATACAATTCAATGACCAAGAAAGTTTCCCATTTACACAGAGAGAGAAATTTCATGCCGTGGGAATAGGTTTCTGGTGATTCCTCTGCTCTCGTGGAGTTCAAAATCCACACTAATTCTTTGTTCTACTCCTGGACTTAGTTAAGTCTTTTTTGGTTTATTTCTATAACCTGAAATACAATGTTTTATGAAGGTTTCTAGACTAGGAGAAATAGCTTCATAAATCAATTCAACCCTTACACATAAAGCAATTGAAGCATAATCTTGGACACAAAAATCAAACCCTAATCAAAACAACAATTACAACTCTAATTAGATACAAAATTAAGCCCTAGTTACATAGAAATTAAATCCTTATTTAGAATCAAAATAAAATTGTAATCATAAATCAACTCCAAACTTAAACAACATTCAAGATTATTGACAAAAATCTCATGTACCCACAACCAGAGGTAACCGAAAGTCAAAAAAAAAAGAAAAAAGGATAAAAAGAAAAAAAAAATTACCTTGCAGCATTTTGGAGGAGGGGCAAAATAGAAACTTTCCGAGGATGCGATGGAGGACATTGTAAAACAATGTACACAATCATATAAACTGCATGTGTGGATGTTGTGGTGAAGGGGTGTGTGTGTGTGTGACCCATGGTGTATGTATGTATATACACCTACAACAGGCATAAATGGACAAAGATTTCTCTGTAGAACAAAAACCTACACAGTGAGTGAACAGTGAGGGTGACAAGCCAACAGAGACAATATGAAGATTTTTTTCAAAGATCCTCTCAATTTTCAGAAAATCCAAAAATTTATGCTAGAATTTTCACCCAACTTTTCAGAAAAGAAATAAAGAAGGAGATAGAGAGCGAGGCGAGAGACAAAGAGCAATGAGAGAAACAGCCCAGAATATTTTTGAGAGAAATTATGTGAGGTGAAAATTTTTTTCACATCCAAACACACATTTATGTGGAAAACGTGTTTATGAGGTTTGTTTGTGAGAAAAATTCTCGCAAGCAACCATGCCAAAATGTGTTTGGATGAATTATTGAAAAGTAATAATAAGTATAGGGTTAAAAAGATAGTTGATTTATATTTTTTTTATGTTTAAAAAAATTTATTTTTTAAAATTATATGTATATTTTATTAATATTAAAATTATAGTGAGTGTTTTATATTAAATTAAATTTAAATTTAAATTTAATTAATGTGATAATAGGACGATATGATAAATTTAAAAAAATTTGAAAATGAAAATATGAATAATTTAAATGAAGATAGAAAGAGAGTGATAATTTTTATTTTTAATTTAAGATGAAAATAGAAATGAATGTTGGAAATAAAACCAAACACCCCCAAACTTAAGTCCAAGGCAGGGGAGGAGTACATTTTTGAGGAGCCAATGACATTAAAGAAGACATCCCTCAATCTTAATAGAAGAATTAGTTCAATCTTAAATTTTCTTTTCATCCGCTACTTCTGAACTGGCAAAGGATCAAGCTGTTGTGCTTGTGCTTTCTTTCAAGGACAAAACATCTCACGAGGAGAGCGGAATGTCTTCAACCAAGCCTAATTACTCATTTTTAATAGAGAAAAATGTTCAAATTATTCAAGTAAATATAATAGTTTACCAAAGATACTACCAAAAAGCTAGATATATGAGAAAAAACTGATACAAAATTCATTATATAGTTGTAGTTATAAATTTTCGTAATAAATATAATTTTTTAAAATTACAAATAATAAAAACTGTTAGCTATTAATTTATAGCCTTGTGCATTCAAAGCAACATATCTAAACACTATTTATAAAAAAAATTAATATAATATATATAAGGAATAATTATCAACAATGTATTGATCTTAGCAAAGATTTGCTAAAAAGCGTTTACTTTAAATTTGATTATATTAATTTGACAATTAAAATTATAAATTTTTAATATTGACTACAAATTACTTGTAATTAACACCATTAATTTCAATAGCGAGTGCACATACAATAATCAACATTGACTAATATATTATTTAAAACTCTCTAAAACATACATAAAATTTATTTAATTATTTAATTTTATCATGTTTTCTCCTTTCTTCCTTGTTTCATCCAATAAAGTAAGTAGAGCTGCTTGAAGATTAATTAGATGTCGTGTTGATTTCGTCAAGAAAGATCGTTATTAGGGTAGGGGGATTAGTCAATGAAATAATGCGTGCCTGAAACAGCTGGAAAGTGAAGGGATTGACAAAGCTGTACTTGCCACTATACTCTATACGGGCACGATTGAGTTTTAGTCACGGCTTACTAACTAGCGCGCACAACAATGGCATTTCGTTGGTCAAAGCAATAATGTACAGCAGCACAAGTGGAGATATACAGTACACAACCAACACTTCCCGCATATCAGTAGAAGAGAAATTAGGTTTGGTATTATAAGCGTAGTTGAGATCATAACATGCGGAAACCTACTTCTCCCCCACCCTGTTGTAAAACAACGGTTCCTCCCAACTACTTGAATTCTTTGTTCATTTGATGCTTCATTTTTTATTTTATTTTATAAATATTGTTAGTAATTTATAAGTACTTTTGTGCATATAACATATTTTTAAATTTTTATATTATTTTTATATGTTTTTATATTTAACAAACGAAAATTTGGTATGCAATTAATATATATATATATTTATAATTTGCACAAATATGAAAATAGTTGTCACATAAAGTAAAAATTTGAAAGTTCATCACCAAATTAAAGAAAAAATTTAAAAGTTGAATTAGACATATAAATTTTTTATTGAATATAAAGAACAAGTAGAATGACAAATTTGGCATATTTCAATTATGGTATTATAACTTCCATTTTAGGGATAAAGAACACTTATATATATTGATAGGTAAAAAGAGAGTTCCTTTTCAAAATAGTTTAGATATGTTAGGTATATTAAATATTTTTATAAAAATAATTAATTAAAAATTATATATACTTAATATTTATTTGACAAGTTGGAATTAGAATAAAATATAATATAAAATAAAATAAAAGATGAAAGTGAAAATTTACAGCATTGTGTGGGGTGGAATCACTGAATATATATAGGTGTATGTATGTATGTATGGGTATTCTGGGTGGGGTGGAATCATTGAATATGGGCATTGTAATTATTATATATCTATAAATGGCTTCAAGTTACAACTGTAGGTGTCAAGGTAAAAGTAACCCGTCACGATTCCCAGAGGCTTTAATTTATTACCACGCGTTTTTTGAGGTTTGAATAATTGACTTCAATTGAACAAAACCCAATGCGGTCGCGAGTGGAGGCGAGGCCCTGTGCCCTTTTGGTTTTGGAAACAAAAGAAAGAACGTTCTATTCAATGTTGGAATCACGCATGAATCCCGTTCCTTCGATCCCCTCATTTTCTACACCATTTAACCTTCCCATGCCATCTTTTTCTTCCCCAGCGCCAAACGCCTTGCGGCCTCGGTCTTTATGATCTCAATCACTTAACTAATTGTATGAATTTTTGTATTGAGATTATGTTGATCTTTAATTATGTGATAAAAAAAATTAAAAGAAAATGATGTGCTCCTCAGCTAATAGATATGTGGAATACCAAGAAAATCAGGACAAAATTTAGTACATTGTTGCACTAAGGCCGGTATTATTATTATTATTATTATTATTATTATTATTATTATTATTATTATTAAAGTAAATGGCACTTTACCACCTCAAATTTAATTATTTTGGTATATTACCTCTCAAAAATAATTAAAAAGTACTTCACCCCCTCAATTTAGAGTTATTGAAATATTTTACTTCTCAAATACAATTTCTAATAGATTATGTGGTCAGAGAAAAAGGATATTCTTGTTATTTTTCCTTTTCTTCACTTTTCTCAATATATTTGTGTGATACTTTACGCAATGTGTTATATATATGTTCTCTTAAAAGGGTTGTTAGTTTATAAAGTGTTATATATATGTTCCCTTAAAAGGATTGTTAGTTTATAAAGTGCATTTCTCGCTAAATTTATCAATTATATTTGTAATCAAAACGTTGAATTAATTGTTAAACTAAAAAAAAATACAGTATATGAGCACTTCTTCCTCTTTCCCTCCTAATTAACATGATCATAATTTAGAAGAATGATAAAATTAATTATTATAGATTCTTTAAAGATTGATTAGTTAATCTTAGCATTATTAAAATAAAGCATGGACTTTACTATTTCCTGAAAATATCGTTTATAAAGTAAGAAAAATTTATTTTAAAATAATAATAAAATTAGTGATTTTACTTTTTTTAATGTGGTTGGCAAAATAATCTTACTAGATAATAAAATAAATTAATCATTTCAAAATAAATTACAATACAGTCATATGAATGAAAAACTAAAAATACTTCTAACTAAAATATACATACTAAAACTCATGTAGTTGCATTTCAATCAATAATTAATTCCCTAAACAATAGGAGAAGGCAAATGAACTAATTGAATGTAAGGAAAAAAATTAGAACCCCAATATCCTATTGTTCTTGGTAAATGAGTTTCTTTATTTTTAAATTGAAAAACGTAGAAATGAGAAAAGTAGTTTGGGTTCCTTTTTACTAAGTGGAAAAATATGGAAAAAAGTTAAAATGACAATAATAGCCTTTTTTCCAACCATATAATCTACTAGAAATTGTATTTGCCAGACAAAGTGTTCAAATAACTCTAAGAGAATGTTTGAATGAACTTATTTTAAATATTTTATAAGTTCTTATATATTATAAGATATTTTTGAAGCTTACAAAATGTTAAATTTTAATTTTAAAATAAATTATTGAAGTGTTTTGATAAAATAAGATCTTAAAACTTATAAGATATTAATAATGATAATTTTATAATTAAAATAGTTAAAAATGAAAGAATTTGTTAAAATTTTCAAAATAAATTAGAATCTTCTTACTTTTTTTAAAAGAACTCATAAGCTCTTTTTTTTTAAAATAATTATCAAATACTTTTTATTAACTTATAAACTTTTAAATATCTTATAAAATGTTTTAAGAAGCTTATAAGCTCACCCAAACATCCTTTAAAATAAAGAGGTAAAATGTCTTTTAATCATTTTTAGAGAATAATATGTGAAAATAATTAAATATGGGAGGGTGAGATGCCATTTACCTTTATTATTCTTAAGAAAAAGAAGCAATTGGGCATGTTTTTAATCTCATTTTAATTCTTGACAGCCATGCATTATGACCTTTGGCGGAAAATAATCCATTTCATTAATAAAGGATTTTATAGAGACAAATCAGCTGTCATCATTATTCCAACAATCAATGACAATAACTTGTAATGTGTGAGATGGCTAATTTATCAGGAAAATAAATTATTAAATAGTTACTTACATCCATTTGTGCTTCCAAAGTATTTCCTCCACTCTTCTTTATCCTTTTTCTTGTTCAATAGGAGGAGAGCCCATGTGACTTTCAAGCAATTCACTAAATATGAACTAAATCCTTATATCTTTGAATTTATGTTCTTACGATCACAAATATTATCGGACGACAAAACATACTTCAATCGTCCCCAATAGTCTTGAAACCTCCCAACAGTGACCGTTTAACATCACTTATCATATGCCCCATACTACAGGAATTTTCCCCAGAACCAAAATTCAGTCAGGGACTGTGAGTAATAATCTTACAAGAATATTATATCTGAAAACACAAACATCTCTGTAGCAAATATAAATAAGGCCAGCACGAAAGACTGGTCATAATTTTAGGCATTTTTACCACCATACTGGACTTTGCAAATCCCATAAACTAGTTACCAGCTAGATGAAATTCCACATCAAATTAGATTTAAAAAGAAAGAAAGAAAAAGAAAAAATCAAATTAAAAAACCTCCTACCATAAACAAGAAGATTGCCAAGAACATCCCTTTGAAGAGCCATGATAATAATTAGAGTTACAGTTATGGAGGTGCAGAAAAAACCTTCTTCTCCTAGTGGTGAAAAAGAGGCCATTTTTTAGCCTCAACCAGAGCATCTTCCTGAGCTTTCTTGCTGTTCTGAACCGAACCCATATCACCCTTTTAACTCTAAAGAAAGATTTCTTGATTCTCTCAGCCACGCTCAGCTTCCTGGAGAACTGGTAGCTTCTCAAGAACAGCTGCCTCTTCTCCAGCTCTGTGTACCCCATCTCATGACTTCTGAACATGTATGCTGGCCCCATACTACCATAGTTGAGCGCCATGGCTTTGCATACAGCAGCTACGTATGTATAGTTTTAGAGGGGGGGGGGGCGGGTAGGACGGGGGGTTTCTTCTCTCTTGGGGGAGGAGGATGAAGTGAATGGCTACATAAAATGGTCTGTTGGCGGCTTTATGAAGGCAGACTCTTCTTGGTCGCACCTGTATTTATTATGCTTCAGCGACCCACTGCGCCGTCGTTGAAATAGCATTTGGGGCACCTTCATGTACTTCGTACGAGTAATAAAATTTCGAGTTTGGATTTTTTTTTTATTTTCTTTATCTTATAGGAGAAGCCTTAATACGTGGAAATAGTAGGACTTTTCGCTTTTTTTCCCCTTATATTTCTATGGTCGGAATTATTTTACAAATTGCAGGTCAACTGAAATATTTAAATGCAAGAAGAAACCTAAACTTAAAAATTACAAATAACTATGATGATATGATGAATTTAAAATTCATAACAATAATTAGAAACATTTGCTAAAAAGTATAGATCTAAAATTATGCAGACAAGTGTAATAAATTTATTATTTTAAACTCCATCGGTGGACCACTGATAAAACTTTCTAGGTAGTCCAAGTTTTCAGGTATTGGTTTGCGACGCGAATTTTTCTCTCATAATTCTATATCATTATTAGGGAAAGATCTTTTAAATTTCAATAACAAATTGAACTATAATTTTTTGTTCTTTTCAAATAAATAGGCTTTGTTTGGATGTGAATTGGAATATTCTTTCAAAAGTTTTTGCTAAAATGATTTTTGAGAAGTGGGTGGGGGAATGTAATTGTTATTTGTTTGTATTTTGGATAGTAGGCAGAAAATAATTTGTTTATTTATATTTTGCGAGGGAACAAAATATAACATAAATAACTTTTTTATTAGATTTGTGGGGTGAAATGAATATTTTAAAATTATTTATTTGTGTACATATGAATTGAATCAGTAGTAGTATGTGTATATATTTATAATAACGAGACAATATCTAGAACTTTAGAGAATGATTTGGTAGTATGAATAGTAAGAATATTTTGAAAAATAAATTTTGTATTTTAGGAGTGAAATAGAGGAATATGTAGTGTTTATTTATTTAAATTTTGAGAATTGAAAAATGAAGTGGGACATCCAAACGAAGCCACAACTTGACAAACTACGTGAATGGGGTGTCGTAGGGATGACTGATGAGGATGGTAACGCGAGTTTTGGGGATGGTGAGGGGGAATTTCAGGGGATAAAAATAATTCTAAATTATAAAGTTAAAGTCACGAGAGTTTGGTAGACCATATGCTTCGCAGTTAATGTTTCTTGTGATGTTACTCCACATCACATATTTTCTTTTATGGTTAGGACTTGGGGTTATTCAATACGTTACTTACTAGAACTTTGACCTTTTGGGCAGCTCTTTCTTTTTCTTTATCATGCAATTGCTATTTAGGTTCCTTGTTTTAAATTATTTTCACGTTATCAGTCCAAATGTCCAATAACGTGTTTATTTTGCGACTTTTTTGAAATTATTTATTAAAGATACTTCCAAAATACAATTTTGATTTTCTTCTGTTTTAAAAAGTAATCCAAACAAAACCGTGTCCAGAAATTAAAAATATATATATATATATATATAGTGTGTTTTGTGACAATAAACTATCAAATCAACTTATGAATTTCATAAGTCAATTCAATTACATCTTATTTTTATAAAATTATCCTAAGTACATATTTTAAAAACATTTTCTGAAAATATCTGCAAGTACAAATAAAACGAATTCAGCCCATTTGTTACTTCTCATTGAAAATTGGAGGTCTAATGTTCAACTAGTTAATGTCAAATTTCTAATCCACACACCACACTTATCTCGATCTAAATCAACAGCTTATTTGATAGTCAATTGTTACAATCACAATCCAAATAATTTACGCGGCATCAAAGAAGTTGAAAAAATAGCTTATGTATCTAAGGCACAGACTAATTTGATTGATGCGCACAAAAGCCTAACTCATAATCGGGAGAAGAGTTTTCATCCCATCCACGCAATGCCAATGTGCAGTTGAGACTTGAGAGGGGGTATATTACCCAAACTATATATATTTTGCATTGTAATCTCAACAGTTTATTTTATAATATTCAATAAATTGCTCCCTCAAAAACATCCGACGTGGAGAGGGAGAGGGAGGTTAGTGTTCGGATTATCAAATCAAAGGATCATAGGATTTATCTAACTTCAAACTGAAGTGTTGTGAGAGTGCAATCAGATACAGATGGTAGAGAAATTAAGACAGGTGGGAAAACTTAAAAAAGTGAGCTTAAGTAGGAGCTCAATGATAGATTAAAGTAAGTTTAAGGTTCGGATAACCAAGACAGATACAACCAACATCCAGAGTGCATACGTTGTCTTACACTTTAAGCTAAGGATTTTCCCCAAGTATAAAAGAAAGCTTGAAATGCCAGCAACACAACACCTATATTTCTAATCTCATCCTGCATTGGTCTAAATAAAGTGTAGAACCCAGAATTATAATGGGAAATAAAATGCTGCTGGTTAGAAACAACAGTTTATAACAGAGAAGTTGATAATACAGAAATCATCACCAACGAGATAGTTTAAAATGAAGTTAAAGTTGAGAATAGTCACATTTAACATTATTAAATGATTGCAAGTGATTCCATCAATTACTAAGTCACCTCCTTTTATACATGCTGCTTCTCTGTACATCTATAAGTTGGAAGCTTGACAATTACACAAGCTGCGAAAAATTAACAATGCAAGATTATGCAGACAAAAGCTGATTTCTTCGGGAGGTCATTCATCAGATGGATGTACACTTTGCCTTATAACAAGTTCATGTTCTGATAACCCCCCCACCCACCAAAAAAAAGAAAAGAAAGAAGGAAAAAATCCCAGAATTTCTTGTCCTCAGTCCTTAATGTTTCATTAAACAAAACCTCGACAAAAAAAGTTTCTGTACTCATGTTCCTGCACCTAATATGAGATCTACCTTTTCTGCATTCTACCCACATATAAATTCCGTTCATGTGATGCAGGTTTCACAGTTCAGATATATTGCTTTGGATAAGTAAACTACTTACAAATCAAGAGATCTCTCAACACTGGATTTGAATGTTTACATTCTGAGGTCCCATAAAGCCTAAAACTTACTCAGTAGAGTCAGTACAACATTCTTTCAAAAATGGTCTACTCAATTATTGTTAGTATTCCAAGTGAACATGACAAAGCACAATCATTCTTCATCATACATAATTCAGCACTTTTCCTAGATACTCGCATTCATATATCCCCAAACCCAGCCTATAAAATTAGCTAACCTTTAGAAAGTAGTTGCCATAGTTTTTATAGCATAGGAAAGACATGAAAAACCTATCACAAGTTCGTATTCCTCGTTGATCAGTTACGACTCCTGTCCAGTTCGTGGAAAGAGGCAGAGTTGTATTCCTCCCAATATGTAAATTTAGGTTTCTGTATTAGCCTATTAAATCTCCCCATAAAAAGCACAAAAACGATTATAAGAGATACATAGATAACGAGTGACTGACTGAATAGTGTGTATCAGTTTCTCTTCCGGTATGTAAATTTAACTTTCCGTTTTAGCACAAAAACGGTCATAATAGACCCACAGATACTAAGCATATGTGTGTCAGTTTCTCTATTACCTTAGGAGATCCATCAACACAAACCAACTGACTTACCAAAGAATGTTGAAAGCTTCTGAACTCCTACAATGCATGTTCTTCGTACACCTGGCAATATCTCTAGTGGTGCAACTTGAGCTTCACTTCTGCAGAATAATTCAGACCAAGGTATAAAAATCTGTCTAAACCTGAATATGTCTCCCAGAGGAATTATACAAGAGGGCAAAAAGTTCTCTCGTAAGCAAAATAGTATTGAATGGCAACAGAAATTTCCATAAAAAAACAGCCAAGAATTATGTCAGCTAGATTATAAGACGAATCAAACCCCTGAATTTCATTTCATGTACAATAATGACTGTCCCAGAATAGAGTTTGTGCATACAACTGGCATGTAACAATATTTGTCCTTAACCTCAATTCTTGTGACTAAGCAAAAACGCCAAACCAGTGTTTACCTACATGTACAAATCCTAGTGTCAGCAACTCTAGTAACAGCAACAACGACCCACTATCAATTAGAAAAGGAATAGAACCAACACCCTGATTCTCGACAACTTCATATTGTCATCTCGTCCCAGCTTCCTTAGCAGCCGGTACTGTTGGGTAATTAGAAATGTCTATGTCAATGAGGGAAAAGTCATAAGGCAGAGAGGCAGATTTCGATGCATCCACGAGCAACGAGGAGTTCAGAGCCTCTGATTTCACAGTGTCATGTGTCCCAGCAGAATTTTGAGGAGTGCTATCAACTGAAGATGGTAGATTGGATAACTGTACATCATTCAACCTGTTTCCAAGTATGTGTTTGTTTCTTCTGACTGTATCCATTTCTGGTCCAGTTGGAACGAAAGTACGGGCCCTGTACTTTCTAGCTCCATAATCACCATCACCATGGTTGTAGAGCACATAATCATGATAGGTTGGTGCAAACTGTATGAAATTAAATATGCAGATAATGAGAATAATCGTTTCAAGAAAACATACTTAGGACTCCACTAAAGACCTCATCCAGAGAAAACACATGCATTAGATTCCAAAAATATAAATTGGAATCTAATAATGCCCTCATCCAAAGTAATCAAGTGCTTAAGTGCAATTCTACCTGGTGGACTGTGTCATGGTAAAAGTCATTTAATTTCAAAGCATGCGCAAGGCTTGCAGTAAAGCCACGACTAGCACCGATATTTGCACCAGCATACTCTTTATAGGGAAAAGCATATAGATGACCAACAGCAGCAATAAGCATCTCAACGCAAATTATAAAATTTTGAAATTCTGCAGCCTCCTCAGTATCTTTTATTAATCCAGACTTCGCAGAAAGAAAAACCAAAACACCCTGCATATAAGTTTAGTCGTCACACAAAATGTTCTTGAAACTTAGTAAATCTCAGCATATAAGTTCAGTCATCAAGCATAAAGCAGACACCAAACTTAACATAAACCAGATAAAAGCCATAATCTGCACTTATGTTAACTGCAATGACATCAAAATTCAAGCAAAAAGCACAACTGTTAAAAAGTCCAAACAGCAAAAAAAGCAAGTGTGCAATTCAAGGTATTACATGGGGAGTGATGACAACCAACATAAGTAAGAGTAACCTCGATGTTAAGAAAAAGGAAAACGCCACCAATCTTGATAGTTATTACACCTTTAGTTGGCATATATGATATATTACAACTGTAGTAGAGAGAGATTACATAATTATGTTTTGATCCCACAGGAGCACAAGACATTGGTGTAGCTAGTCTCCGCGTTCAATTGACGTTACTGATGAGGAAAAGAAATATATGAAACTGATAGTGGCTGCACGATCATGAAGCTTTGTTTAACTCAGGATATGGAGAAATAGGACAACCATATAGAAGTACATAAAGAATCATCAAGTATGCTAAGATTGCATGTAAGGTGGAAAGTTAATGAGATCAGGTTTCAACGAATATTATCCAGCCATGGACTCATTTCAGACAACAGTTCATCTCATCATTTTTAGGCTTCAGGTTTCTCACACTCAGTTGTTAAGGATAATGGAAACAAATTCCATGCAACTTTGAATGATATACAAGAGAAACAGAGGGAGACTCAAATTAAACTAGAGGGCAGTCCCAGCACCAGAAGCTGAACGGCAGCTGCAGTCTTATTGCTCCAATACAACTTTGTTATAGAATGTACCTTCATATTTATAAGATACTACTTATTTAAGATACTTGTAGCAGTTTACCATAAAACAGCAAAACATCGGGTCATAAACAAAATTTTGGCAAGTCAAACAATGGCATTATATCATCATCAAAAGGAAAATTAGCAACAAATGGCATACTCATTTTAGCCTCAACAATCCACTAGGCAGATTACAGATAATATCAAATCAAGCTAGAACCATAACAGTCAGAAGCCTCGAGGGAGGAAACAGGACAGTCTTTTAAATTCAAAAAATGGCAATAAGAAAGTCACAGTAAAAGAAAGTAACATTCAGTATCACGTAATTTGTATATTGACATATTGAACAAGTATCATACCTGCCAGTAAGTAAGAAACACGACAGATTTTATAATGATAAACTTTGGCACTGGATTGAATGGCTTAAGCAAATCTCTGCAAGCCACATAAAACAAGGCCAAGGCATAAAGTGCCACAGAGTATGAGATTGTATAGATAATGGTGAGGTAGAGATAGGATTGCCTTGGATTGAAATTCCCATCTTCATATTTCCCTTTTGCATACAGTATAAAAGTAACTGTGACTAGAATGGGCTTGAGGATCACAAATTGCAAACACCCTTGTTTGCATCTTCGTATAAAACGCCTGCATGGCATCAATAACTGTAAGCCAACAAAAGTAATTTCAGAGGTGCAACATTCATGTGTGACACTCTAGGGGAAAATCTCATCTGAAACATTAAACCATTACAAGTACATTCAGATAATACAGCCTAAACAAGATGTGGAGCATACACATATTAACAATTACCAAGCATCCAATTTATCCATAGCTGTTCACACTTCACAGATGCAAAAAGACCTGGTGATTGATAACGCCAGTTGCACAAGCTCCTCAACTACTTAAAGAGAGCAGCACAATAATAGCACCAATTAAGCGCTAAACCCACAATGTCGCCAAGCATTGTAACAGCCTACAATATGACATAAAATGTTGAGTTCTCAAGAATTTTCGATCTGCTAAACTATTCTAAATTCCCACAAATGTCAAAAAGAAAATATATATATATATATATATATATATCGAGATCGAGAGAGAGAAAGAGAACTTCAAAGCCCTAAAAGCCTCCACACTATGTAAGACAACGACCTACCAACCTAACAATAGCCTCGAATTAAGTTGTAGAATCTAAGTTTCACTGCTCTACCCTTCTAATGCATTTTCTAACTTGCAATTGTCACTGAAGAGTTGGAAAAGAGTACAGGAATAATGTACAATACTTCACACCAAACATTTACCTAGAATAGCCTTCGTCCCTGTTGCATAACCATACTTTGGGCAAGATAAAGATGCCAAATTGTACACAATCATTGAATAACAATCAGGCATATAACACAGAAGCAAAAATGAAAAAGAAGAGCTTTAAAGAATCCAATATCTACAGGAGCATCTGTTCTTGTCTTTCACAACCCAATCAACATAATGTAGATGCATTTACCCATTCCAAAACCTTGCCACCTTGAACTTAAAAGACAAACAGATAGCAATATATAATGTCAAGGAAACTAGAAATTGTCACCATGTATGTAATCAGCAAAACAAATGGTAGTTTCATGCATGGAGTACTTACCCATCCAATGGAATGGGAGGGAAGCAACATGTCATTAAACACCAATTTGGCTTCAGAACTTTGCCTGACAAACTTAGCACAACAGCTCCTGGGCCACCTACCCATGCTAAGCACAGAGATAGGAAATTATAAATGACCCAAGCTTCATATCTGCAAAGACAATTAATCAGAACCATCAAGTTCCCAAAGCAAAAGAATGAGCCACAATAGCTAAAACAGCATCATGAATTAAGAAATTAAAGATCTAAATCAAGGAAATATAGCAAGGTAATAGAGCACATCCATGAAAGAAATGCAAGCATAAGCAAGTTCACAATGGTAGGTCACAGTTCTGATGGAATAACTTTGAACCCAAACATATTTATTGGATCCTACAATGTCCATCATGTATTCAACTTTCTAGAACGAATTCACCCCATGCTAAGTATGAATTTGAAAATGAGCACAGCATCCAAGAATAGCATCACAGCGTGCTGAGGATGTCACATGCAAGAAGTTATTATTTAAATATTCCTATTGCCCATTATTAAACAGTGTATTGCAACATGTCACGCAACACTCATATTTTTCCCTTTAGAAAGCATGAAGGATAAAAGAAATCATA
>JACGDI010000725.1:143648-236340 GCA_014898725.1 Jacaranda copaia
AGGATAATAACTTTGCATAAGGAAAACTAGTGGAGACAGGTAAGTAATTCAGAAAACTATTAAAAAGAATAGATAATCCTGAATTGTATGCCTATACTGGTGCTACTTGTTCCATAATTGATACAATGAACCCAAGTTTGACCAACAATTCAGTGGTAATTTTTCCTATCTAGATTGTTAATCTTATCACAATATTCCAGTACTTGAAGTGCACATTGTTTGATAAAGTGGATGGCCTAAAAGAACAGAATTCTTGTTTGTCAGCATAATGTGGATAGCAACATTACCTATATTGATAAAGAGATAAACTAGATTTAGAACTTCACCACTCCAAATAAAAATGATTCATAATTTTCAGCTCAAAGACAGGCAAGATATACTCAATTTCCAGCCGCAACAAAATAAATGATATCCAACCTTGACTACAAAAGAATAAAATGGATACCCAGATTTAAAACTTCTAGTTTATCCCACACGTTTTAAGTAGTATTAGAAGATATTAGATTACTAGCTGTTATACATGATTTTTCTCTACGGTAATGTAGAAAAGGAATCAGATGATACATGTAACAGTGAAACAGCCACACTACTGAAGAAATAGGAGCAGCATTGAGTTTTGTTAATTATTAGTCTGCATTGTTCAAAATAAAAGAAAGAAAATGTGACAACTACACTTACACTTCTCTGATTGAATTGAAGTAAATTGCACTTTTATTTAGAACGAGGGACAAGAAAGACATCAATGCATAAACCTGTCAGACAACCAATTTCAAGATGATCAGAACACATTTACAGGTAACTTGAGGTAATGCCAAATATCAAAGATTCAACTCACAATGAATAATTCGTTTTCCTTCTTTTTTTTTTTTTTTTCTAATAACTTTTTTGCCATAAACATATAAAATGAACCCTATGGAAGGAACGCTAAAGAGGCCAAATTTGGTAATGTGGTTCAACACACGTTCATGTATCACTCACTAGTCCATTTATGCTATGCACGTATCACGACTCACGAGCTTACTCTAATCACCTAACATATCTTCTACCCCTGCTGGGAGTATAAGAAATTGAGAGATCACTTACCTAAAGAGTTTGGGGTAGAACAAGAATATGATACAACATCTAAACTCAGAAAGCTCCAACCAAATCATAGTAAAACCCACATATTCAATCAATTCCTTTTAAAATAACAAGATTCTAAGGATCTGCCCATCTTCAAACTAAAACCCCTCTCCCACCCTCACCAAAAAGCAAAAATATAAATAAATAATTCATTAGAGAAGAGTCATTTTAAGAGCTAAATGTACTAGCCAAAAAGAAACAAAGAATTGTTTAATTGAAAAGATTTCAACTCTGAACAATGAATAGTTAAAAGCCTCAATTGTATAAATAGTATGCACATGATCACACAGTAACAAGAAGCCCAAAGCCAGGGTATGAAAATACTCACAGGAACCATAAAGATTATGCGGACAATGTATCTCTGAAATGTGGGCTCAGTATAATTTAATAGATGCTTGTGAATGTGTAGTATTGCCAATGTCATTGCCCCAATTGTACAGGGCAATGCTATCAGTATGTAGTAGATTGGCCCCATTTGCGCCCAGAGCATAAATCACACCTCACAAGAACAGTTCCTCCCAAACCCTAAGAAGACAAGAACACCATCAGCCATTTACAAGTACGTCTTCATACAGATGAGAAGAAACAACAGCAAACAATTCCATCCAGCAAATACCCCATCTAAAAGGCCATACAAACCTCAATAACTGGAGTTCGGTTATCTTGCCCTTACACTGGATAGCAGTAACCACGACAGCCAACTGGGCGTCCAACTCACTAATTTCCTCAGATTCCTCAGAAACTCATAAAAAACCAAACCCCCAACAAAAGGGAATATATTTCCACAGAAAAGACTGAAAGAAAACGCAACAAAGAAATGTGGATCATTAACTGTTCTAAACAATGAGCAAATGAAGTTGAAACTAAAGCAAATTCCCAGAGATTAAACCCATATTCGAGAAAGGAAGGGGTTTCGTGAATTGCTATATGTTTTAGCGATAATATCACTATACAATTGAGAAAATTAGAGTTTGAATTAGTCTTGACCTTGACGAAGAAAAAGGGAATAAAATGGAAATCAATTGCGTAGCCAACTCACCTCCTTATCGACGAAATCAAGGGAAGATTCCGCAGTTCTCTGGGACAAGAAAACTATGAAATGTTGATTAAGCAAATGCTGAATAGATCTGCTAAAAGAACAGGAAAGAAGAACAAGAACAAGGATTGTTCCTGGAAATTTGAAAACAGGGGCAAAAGCGCGTTTGGCGTAAGAATGCTGGAGTGGGTGTTGTACGGAAGAAAGGCAATATTGGCGGTTCCTAGTCACGGTGGCTGCTTTGCTGCGCTGCGCTGTGATTGCTTAATCAAATTTTCTTTATTTTATCCTTCCATAATCCTCGCGCAGAAAGAACGGCAACAAGCCAGCCGCATGAGGATAAAATAATATCTTATACACCCTGATTTAAATTGTATAATGAGAATGATTTGCAACACCAGCATTAAAATTTCCGATAAAAGTTTTAGTATTTTTGGGCGACATTTATTTTTAGAGATGGATTAATGGACTATAGATAGTGTTTTGATAACAATAGAGATAGAGAGATTCAATGTCATATATATTTATATATTTGATGGTTAACTCATTATGAGTAAAAATTCGAATATTTGAGAAAATTCAAACAGACACATGTGTGAAAAAAAAATTCATAATTAACTGTATTTTTTATAATTAGTAATAGAATAATCAATGATATCATACTTATATATATATATATATATGTATGTTTTAATAAACCCTTGGTACAGTTATTTATAATACTGCCAGGGCGGCAGTTGCCGTAATACCTTTGCTGCATGAGCACATTTATTTGTATCATAATTGCACCAGCAATTGAGTTGCTTATTCGGACATGAATATTAATCAAAGCAATATTGCAGAGAATATGTTGTATTAACATTGGTGGTAAGAATAATGTCTGCCGTGATGCTCTGGCTTAGTGTTCATGCACCGTGCCATCATTATCATCTCCATCGTCTAGTTGTTATAACCGTAGCTACTGGTATTTGACCACCGGCTAAAACTGAGATCACAATATTACGAGATCGAGATATTGGGCTCAAATTGTGTCAAAGTACGGACATTTATCCATTTTAGAGCGTATTTGTTTGTCAGAGAAAAAGTAGATAATTGAAAATGTGAGTATATCTAGTAATCTAGTTCTATGTTGGGATTAGACAAGTCATTTAACAAAAATATAACAAGTTTATTTTCTGATATTAGTTTGCAGCAGAAAATTTTTCTTTGCCTTTATTATTTCTGTAGCTTTGATTCTTTAGTTTATTATTATTTTGGCGATATTTCCTCCAATGATATTTATTATTTTTAAAATTATTTCTACACTTGAACTTATTTTAATTTGAATTTCTTTTATCTTCCACTAAATTGATCGTGGTCTTCATCTCTTCTTACTTCACATTCATCTTATGTCGTTCCTCTATCTTTAACGATTCAAATTATTGATATCTTAGACCTTTTGACAAAGCTAGACCAAGATGATGGTAGTTTATCGAGCATGAAACTTTATAATCATCACCAAATCTTGAATCACCATCTTATAAAGGCCTTAATAAATCTTTGAAGTTCATGAATTTATTGATTGATGAATTTTCTATCAACCATAGTGTGTTTCGTAAAAGTAGATGAATTAAGCCTTTGTATCCATGCATTATTAAGATCTTGTATCAGCTTCTAACGCATCACATAATTCCTTAGCACTAGTTGTAGTTTGAGAGAAATCATAAAGCCTTTCCCACAAGGCACTAAAGATATAGTTACGACAATAGTAATCCATTCCTTCAGGGGTGTGCCAAGAGTTTGACTCAATATTTCAACATCTTCTTTTGGAGATTTGCCTTGTTAACTGCTTGTTATATATGGAATACGATGCCGTTTAAATCAGTACCTTTCACTTCTTATGAACTTTGGATACACTAGAAGCTTGACCAAAATAACCTTAGGGATGTGTTGCTTATATTCATGATTTTGAAATAATATGAAAATTAGGCCTTTGAAGAAATAAAGGTATCTTTGTAGATATTCTAATCAATCTAAAGGGTTGTGTTCACAAAAGAAGAAAATGATGGAAGTATAAATAATTGAATCAAGGAATGCAAACTTTCTGGCAATCGTTAAATAAAGTAAAATGAGTCTTTATTTGGGTTACTAAATGTAGAAGACAACTATATGTCATGTGGATCTATGGAAACTAAAGACAATATATTACCACTTAATCCAAGTGGCAATAAATCTAAATCTAAACAATCTATTTAAATCTCAATCCCATTAAGAGTAATAAGAAAATCATGCCCAAATATCATTTTAACAATGAGTACCATGCTTTGTGAAGATGGGTCTAAAGAGCATGTTTATACAATTCGTCTAAAAATGCTAACAACATTAAAGGTATGAATGATGCTCTATCATGCCCTATAGAAGATAAATGAAAAAACACAAAGGAAGAAGAATTAAAGTTAGTGAACTCAAAGCAAGTTTGAGAATTAGTTGACCTCCTTTATGGATGTAAAGCCATTGAGAACAAATGGGTTCTCAAGATTAATCACAAAACTGATGGAACCATTTAGAGGTATCAGACTTGCTTAGTGGCAAAAGGTTCTACTCAACAAAAGGGTATTTATTCTGAAGAAAATTCTCTGCCTTTAGTTAAATTTGTCTCCATCCACCTTTTTTAGTTATTGTAGTTAATATGGACTTAGAATTCTACCAAATATATGCGAGGACTGCATTTCTTAATGGAGACTTGAAAAGAAATCTATAAGATTCAACTAGTAGGTTTAGTGCTTGAAGGATATGAAGACAAGGTTTATAAATCAATCTATGGTCTAATGTAGCTTTATAGACAGTGGTATTGAGATTTCATTAAGTTATAATCTTGTAGATTTCATCATAATTGATGAGGACCAATATGTTTGTGGTAAGAGGTCTAATAAAAAATTTGGATTATTTCATTTTTAGTCCCTAAAGTATGTTACTAATTCAATTAACATTTCTCTCGTTCATCGCATCTCACATTATGTCCCTAATATTTTTAAATTTGATCCAATCCTATCCTTTCCGTCAAGTCAACTATTACGACCTACCGAACTTACACTTTGAGAAAAAGAGATGCCATTTTTACCATAATTTTTCACTCTTTCTCATCTCCATGTAATAGAATAGAGCTAAAACCATTTGGAAAACCTACAATTGGCAATTGTTTTTGCATTTCACCACATACTATGAATGAAGATATTGAACTTCATGGGTAATGGCACTTAATTTGCATCTATAGCTATTTCTTCAATGACAAAACCATTGAAATATGCTATTGAATTTCTAGAGCCCAACCACCGCTTTGATCATAAAGCTCGGATTAAAGCCAAACTCCAGCTTCACCACCAAGAAAGGTGCCACCAGCTACGCAAGTTAGCACTTATTTCTCTCCAGTTCATGAGCTTTTTTGCTTTTCTTTTCTTCTTGATTTTCCTCTTTGCATACAGGAAAAGTTTCACAAATCCCCACTTCATCAATATGCAGCTTCGAATTTTCTTCTTATCTGCAATTTTCATTTTTCATCATTTAGTATGATGAAGATGATGTAATAATACTCTTCTGGTGCAAGTTGGTTTTCAACTCCCTATCAAACATATCTTTTCCTTCCACAAATTACCACTCTTAGGTGAAAATTTCATCAACAGTCAGCCTCAAAGTCCTCCAAAAATTGAGTCAAAGAGAATCTCCCACCTCTAGCACATCAGACTCCTCATCTACTACAAGACTGCTACAATTGCCACCTTTAAATGTTGTCTCTATTTTGAAGCCATAAGACATTTCTCCAAAATCTTTGATGGCCTCCGCAGAGTTCCCTATGGATTTTTGTTTGAGTGTTATGTGCACCATGCATTGGCTTTTCGATTTACTAGCTGAATACGTAGCAAAGGCAATAGTGGAAGCTTAACTTGTTGGTCTCTTTAAGGTCACTAACTTGCATGCCATGCATGCCAAGTGTGTAACTAAAATGCCAAAAGCATCAAAGTACTCATACAAACAAGTTGAAGCATGTCCATGTTTTATTTATGCATGTATCATATTATAGTGGTAATACCAAACCTGATGTTCTACATTTTATCATATATCATATAAATATAGATTTGACTATTTAGATGTACTAAAAGAGAGGAGAAAATTGGATTGCTAGAGAAATGTCTATGGAACACATTACTTTCACGAAACAAGGTGCAAACATGCATTCCTGTAAATCATTTGGCATGTGAAGCAGATGCAGATGTGTTCTGCTGTTATTATAAATTTGATGATGATATGATCTACAAATGTTACTAAGCCTCACAACCGATAAAATGAAAATATGGAAAGTATGAGAAGATGATGCTAGTGCCTGTCTTCACTCTAAGTTTGTTAGTTTTTAACGATTGACTTAACAAAGGGACAAAATTAGATTGCTTTTAAAAATATTACGGACATAATGTTAGACATGATGAATGAGAGAGACGTAAATTGAATTAGTCACACACTTTAGGGACCAAAAATGAATTTATCCCTAAAAAATCCATAATTCTGTCCCTTTATACTGATGACATTTTGTTAATCTCAAATAATAAGGAGTACTTAACACCATTAGTGCTCATTTGCTTTGTAGGATTGCGTAGGATATATATAATTCAATATCATTAATTGTTTGTTTGTCACAATTAAAGCACATGATTAATAAAAAAACCCAGTATTTTATTTTAAAATATTGGAATTATGTATCCCATCATCTTGGTGTGATTAATAATCCTAGGATTGGAAATATTGAGATTAATGAGTCAAATGACAAAATTATCCCTGCATATAAACTAAATATAGACTTAATTAACAAATGTGTATATCACTAAAACTTGATTTATAGAACTAAGTTTTTAACAAAATTCTAATTATTTATGCAATTTAAATTTATTTTTATAAAATTCTTTTATACAATATTTATCTAACAAATATAAATTTTTTATATGAAAATTATTTCTTTCATGATAATAAAATTTCATTTTAATTTTAATATAAATTTTTCTTTTTAATTATTTCCACTTATATTTTAATTTGTTGGGTTGATCATTCCCATAATTATAGAATGCGTCTAGGATGTTTTTTCATTTTATGGAATAAAACAATACCAGATTGGACATAAATTATAAAACAAGGCCTATATGGCAGCGGAGGGGTCTATGTGTGGGATGAGAAAGAAAACCAAATGATGGACCTAAGTACCAATCCTAGCAACATTTCTTTTTTTCTGAATTATTAATAAAGCATATGTGATGTGGATTTATTAGGTTGTCCATTTCCTTAGTGTTTAATTGCCAACTTCTAGATTTCTTATGTGATAGTATCAATATTTTGTAGATTCTAACAATGGAATATGCTCATGTCCCATAGGGATCAAAATAAAGCAGATACAAGCTCTAAACCAATTAGGTGTCGATCACAAGAGGTATGATTGACTTAATACAAATTTCAAACAACCCAAATATTCATATATTTTTTAATGTCAAAAAATCAATCACATTGTAGGGACTTTTGGTTTTGGGCGTGTTCACTAGACTAATTAAATTTTACTAATTCCAAGCAATTACATTGTTTGGATATGTGTTTGGTAGTTATCATATTATATATTACAAGTATGTAGCAAGTGAAATTTCTAAGGGAATATAGCTCAAATGGTAGAGCACTCGCTTTAAAAGAAGCATGGGTTTTATTTTCCCATATCTCCAATCTTATAAAATAAAAATTCGCCTCTGGATATTTTTTTCAACATAATTATCGAGTATCAATGCAAATACTAAATGAATTTATTTTTTTGTTCTATTTTATATAAAAATAGCTTCCAATAATATGATATGATTGAATTTTATTTGGGTTTGAAACATGGATGGCCTATTGCTTAGTTGAACATTTTTTTTAGTTTAGCAAACATAAGCATTTTATCTATTCTAGAGAAAGAGGTATTTATTAGACAGACAAAAGAAAATTTGTAGAATATCCCTATAGAACTTAAAAGATCATCATACAAGGTTAGCTAAGTAATACAACTAATTAGCTCGGCTAATTAGTAGAAAAAATATATACAGAAATATAACAAACTATTGATGAATAAGTTGCATTAGGCATCATCAATATGCAAATCAGCTAAGGGAAAACTTGACAATTAATCTCAAAATCGAGCGCTTTGCTCTCCTAAATGTAGGTGGTGCACTCCTAAATTAGGCACTTTTTTTTTTGTGCTTCTATCAAATATTTGATTTTGTGTAGGAAACAAGAATCTAAAAAAATAGTTGGTGGGGGCAAATTACGCTCAACAACAATCTGAAAAAAGAGTTGGCGGGGGTAAATTATGCTCTTGTTTTCATAAATGAAATTAGTTTACTCCCTTGATGAAGTAAAGAAGCTAGCCCCAAGATGCAAAAACATCTAAGCTAGCTGGCCATAAGAATGACATCTAGCATCCTACTACTCAAAACCAATTTGATCAATCATAAAATGTGCATACCATATGCTTGAACATTAAATCTTTATGCTTAAGATGAGTCCAACAGGCTAGCCTACCAAATTCTTAGCCAATAAAACCAATAGAAAAAGAGCAACACCCATATTTAGTAAAAGCCAGTGAGAACTCATCTTATACGAAATAACATTTAGACTTTAATGTAGCAAAATAATGTTAAGAATATGCTAGAAAGTAACATTCAGACTCCAGTGCACCCATATCATTTTTCAACCATTTTAATGATAAACAACCTTTAATTAAATATGTTATTTCATCTAATCCTTTTATCAATCAAACAATATCCATTCAAATGTCTTATTACAAAAAGAAGAATAAAAAGTAAACAATAATTGAGGTGTAACATTATTCAATTGAAACCCCTCTAGTCACTCTTTAGGCACATCATCATGTCCATCATTAGCCTTCTCGCATAGACATTGAGGTTTGAAATTACCTAGTTGAAGCCTCTTAAATCCTTGTGGCATGATTAGTTATTGCTTTACATGTCAAAAATAATTAAAAAAATCTCACATGTACTTAAAAATAAAATACAATAATATCTTTTCAACAATATATATCACCACCTATAGCAATTGTGTTTAGCTTGCATTACTATGCTTGTCTTTTCTTAGATAACAAGGCGTGTGGTTAAGCTATTGATGAATAATTGGATTTAGAATCTACAATAAAAGAATAAAAAATATTTTAATTATTATAACAATTTTTTGTTGTAAAATATAATATTGTTACAAGACATGTGATACCTATGCACATTTGAATGGCTTTATATGTGACAATATTAGGCTCTTCAGTAGGATAAACCATGATTACTATAGACCTACCAATTTGATATTCCTGGTTTATCAAAGGCCAAAAAGATATGAAAAATATATGGGACTTAGACTAAGATAAAATGTGTTGAATTCAAATATGAATTAAAAAGATATAATTATATTTAAGAACTTGTGAAAGTTGTGGGAAGTAAAGTAATGAACTGGAATCAGTGGCAACTCTAATGCTTAGACAAGTTGTCCCATTATAAAGATTCTTCATTTACATAGTTAATTATTTATAAGGTGGAAATATATGTCACATTTGATAGCAAACAATTCAAATAAACATAAAAGAATTATGTAATGCTATGAAAAAGATATACCTGGTCACTGCTTTCATTATATATGATTGTATTATTTAGTGAAGAGATACTATTTTGCTTTTGCTTCTTTCTATATATGCTCTTCTCCAATCCGCTTCTTGGTCTTTTTCCATATTTCATGGGTTTCTTCTCTTTACTTTTCCACCCCTTTATTGTAATTTCATTAGATGTGTTTCTATTGTTAGCTAACGCGAGAGTTTGTTTATTAATACCTTGAAACTAGAATTTTGTTTTGCCACAACTCTTGATAAAATATTTTTTTGCAAAATAGATTTTGGCCAGGGAGTTGACTCATGGCTATTCTATTCTCCAAACATGCATCAACTTCTTCAATCATCTTTAGATGACCAATTTTTGCAATTTTAAATGTCACCACAATTAAAGCAACCCCTCTTGCTATTGGATTAGTTAAGCTATATAATTTTTTGTGGCTAACTTGAATCATTTACTTTTTATCCTTTTCATTCATTGCTTCAACTATCTTTGCCACAAGTGTCAAAGTTGTGCTTCAACAATTTTTTTCTTTGCCTTCTTGGTCCACCCTTTCTTAACATACAACTTGGAAAACTTTGACAATATATCTTTAAGAAAGCACTTTAAGAGCATGCGAACTTAATACTCTAGTGAACTCAAACTTTTTGCAACTACATGAAATTTTACCTTGAGATGAGTCATACATAGGAGTCTGCTTGTAATCCTTTCTAAAAGGTATAACCTTAAAAATTTCTCCACTCGCACTACACAATTCCACAGTAGAATATGCTTTGTACACTTCATCTTGAAATAATCCAAACATTGCATAAGTATATATATACTAGTAAAGACGGAGGGGGGGAAAGGACCATTGCCTCCCAAGTTTATGATTATAATATATATTTTAAATTTTAGTAATAATTAATTTAAATAATTTTTTAAAAAGAAAAAATTGTTAACATTAATTAAAAGTGATTAATTTTTAATTTTATTCATTATTTTTTTTAAAATAACTTTTATTATGGTCCTTGAATAAAACATTAATTATTTAGATTTAGTGAATTAAATTTATTTTATTTTTAATTAAAGATAAAAAATGAAATCAATTAATGAAGTCTTTATCTATTTTATCCTTTTTAAAATCCAAAACAAATTATTAGGTTCATATTTACAATCAAGTAGCCAAGTGGAAACTATTAAGTTAGGCCAATTAGGGCATTTCCATTTTATTTGAGAAAATGTGATGGGGGTGTAGTAGATTAAATCCTAATGAACTTACAAAACAACTAAAATTTCTTATTTTGACTTTAATAAGTTTGAGATAAAGAGATAAATGTAAGTGAATATTTAAAAATTTTCTTTTTTAGATTTTTTTTGTGTGTGTTTCAATAGCTACAAATGAGAGAACTTTTTTTGCTATGAATTATTGAAAATTTTTTATATTGTTTGATCATTTATAAATTTTATGATATAAAGGAATATCACACTCAACTTTTGAAAATGTGTATTTTGAATTTGCAAATTATGAAATTTAGATTTAAACTTTTAAGCTTTATAATTTTGGCACTCCCACACTCTTATTTTTGAATCCATCTCTGCATACTAGCTGCATGTTTTAGAATTTTAACTACAAAAGAAGATGTTAGTGTACTCTAACATGTTCTTAATTCTACTTCTAACTCTTCATATCAACGGTCATCAATTAATCTATCAAAGTGGTGAAAAAATTGCAACAAATTATATTTGTAGCTCACATATCTTTTAAGAACATTGTTCATGCTTTTATTGTGCTAAGTAGTTTTCATATCTACACAAAATGTTTGTCGATTGTAAGATAATGCCATTTTTTCTCTTATTCTAAACATCCTTTCCAACCACTCATTAGTTTGAAATCTATATTTTTCTAACATTTCATGCTATGCATTCAAAAACTCTTTTTCTTCCTCACAATCATAAATACATGCATTGAAATCCTTAGAGAAACTTGTAAAGTGTGCAAATACATTGCTGAGATGGATTGCTGCATTTTGGTACATATGCTAAATGCACTAATGATGGCAAGTTTCAAACCACTTTATTTTCCTAACTTAGTTGTAGCAAAAGTACCAACAAACTAGATAAATGTCAATGTAGTTTCATCATATAATAATGCTGCACCAAAGATGATAGTTTGCTTGTGATATAGTTTACACAAACAAAAGGGCAAATGGCCGACCTTCTTTATGTTGCCTATAAGTTGTATCAAAACATACCACATCACTAAAATGGGCATAGTCAGCCATCATTTGTGCATCAACCCAAAATATATTAGCTATTAAATCATATTCATCATCTTGAATTGTATAAAAGAAATTAAGATCATATAGTTGTCTTTATATTCAAGTACACCACCAGTGTTACTATTTTCATTTCTACAGTTCTCTTTAAACACAAATAGATTTTATAATTTTCAAAGATAAACCTAACATTTTCACACCCACCTGCTTGTTTAGCTACTAAGGCAAAACTTGGGCTCGATGCTATTTCTAAGCTATCTATATCATCTATTTGTATGCTTTTGCAACACTAATAGTTATGTGGGACTTCAACAAATAAGTTTTACTTGAGCTCTTTAAATCATGATCACCATGCTCAGTTACAAAATTGACAACTTTAAACTTGTAAGTATAGTGTCATTGATCCTCATCATTGCAAAATAACCTTTTCTTGTTTCTGGATGATGAGATTTAATACTGACATCTCTTTTGTCTTTCTATTAATGACCTTGGCATGCACAGCAATATGATTTGTCGATGATCCTCCCGCTAATATCTTTATGAATCATATGTTTTCCGACACTAACTTCAGCCACCCTCACATATTCATTATAAAATTTGTAAGTGTCTTCTTCACTATCAAAATCTATACCAAAGTTTAGAATTTTCTCCTCCAAAATGGCTTAGTGACATTCAATTATGAGGGTTTTTTTTAATTGGCATTGTCAAAATCTTCTTTTTGCTTATTCACTTCATCGTTGAAAAATTCTTCCAACTTACAACGTGGTGTAAGATCATCACGATTATCTATATCCATTACTTGTGGACAAATAAAATCCAAAATCAATAAAAAGAACTTAGTGTAAGAATAAATTTATTACAAACAAAATCTAAAATCATTGAATTAAAATAGGTAAAATAGATAGTTTTCATCTGTAATTATTGTATCAAATTAAATAATAATTGAATTAAACGCTACTTTTTGGTTAATTTGATCCAAACTTGTGCATCTATATATAAAATATGTTTTATTAACGATTAGAAAAAGAAGAAATGCTGCCAAGATTCCTATTTGGGTCTATCATTTGATGGCCTTACAAACTCTATCATTTGGGCTTTCTTTCTCATCCTCCTCGCCCCTTCCCTTGCCGCACAAGGCTTGTGTTATAACTTATGTCCAGTCTTGTAGTTCTATTCAATACAAAGAAAAACGTCTTAGATGCATTCTAAAATTATGGGAATGATCAATCCAACAAATTAAAATGTATGTAGATTTAATTTAAAGGAAAAGGAAAAGGAAAAAGAAAACTCACCGGTGTGTGGGAATTGAATTTTTCGGAATCCCGCGGTATGCCAACAGCTTGAATGCAGCATATCTCCTCCACTTTTTTTCTCCCTCTTTTATGTTTTTTCTCCATGATTCGCAGATGGGCAAAACTTTTCCTTCTCCATTCCTTTCTTCCATTCCTTATTTTTCCCTGATTTTTGCTGAATAAGAGAACTTTCCTTGTTGATGTAATCGACGGCGTTTCACTCCTCCATTAAAAAATATCAATCAAGTTCACACGTGGCATCATCTCCTAAATAAAGTAGAAGATGGAATAAGAATATGAAGCACGGGATCTCATTTGTTGCCCAATAAATTCATTCTTCATCTATCCCATTCAATCATGTTAGGGTGGGTTGAGGTCCAACAAAAGTATGGGTTAGATTTGAAAAAAGAAATGTCAAATGAGTTTATATATGGATGTGCATAACCGTAACCTATTTTCATTGTGTATTGATTCCTTTACATTTCATTAGCCTTTCATAAATATTTTGAGTACTCATTTTGCGTAAGATTTAAGTGTCTCAAGTGTTAAGAAAGTCATGATCAAAATAAACAATACCATGTAGATGGTTTAAGTGAACGCTTAAACATATGCTAAATTATTTTTTCTTTATTTAAATTTGAATTTACCTTTACTAATACTTTAATGTAATTTCAACATTTATTATTAACTAGTGATTTGGAAATTTAGTGCTTGTGCTAAAAGTTTTGTATTGTAAATGTATATAAAATATTCAATTTATATATATATATATCATTATATATATATATATTTAATGTTTCAAATTATTTATTTAAATTTTTAGAATAGATTAAAAATTAAGATGAATAAACTAATAAAAGAAAAAAAATAGACAATTGAAGAGAAAAAAAATTAGAGAGCAAAGAAAATTATGTTACGACTATCTTTTGAGACGGAGTTAATTTCGTTAATTCATAAACTAAAGCATAAAATCAGTTATTAAAGTCATCGCCTTTATATCTACTAGTGAATTTGGCACACTATTTGCGTGCCAAAATTTTTATAGTATAACAAATAATATTTTATACAATATATATTTTTAATAATTCTAATATATTTATATAAATCTTTATATAAGCAAAAATAAAAAAGTTATGCTAAAATGATAATATTAAGGTATACGGTGAATTTTTTATAAATGATAGTTACTGTATGATTTGTAATTAAAAAATAAAACAAGAGATAATTTAATCACACCAATTGAAAACACACCAAAAAAGAGTTAATGCTTTATTAATATCATAAATATCATATATAAAGTACCAGAGGCATTAATTAATATGTTTTTAGATGAGTTGATAAAATTAATTTTAATCTAAAAATAATGAAAATAATTTTCCTTTTTTACTCTCTCTAACCTTTATTCCCTCTTCAATTATTTATTCTTTTTTCTTCGTCTATTTTTCTATCATTTATCTTAAAAATTTAAATAAATATATTGAAATTATTAAAAAATTATAATAGTATACAAAAAATTAAATAAATAAATATTTACTTTATATTATAAAAATTTTAACATTGTTGCAATTATGATATGAATTACTCAATGAAGAAGAAGGGAGAAAAAAAAAAAGAAAGGAAAACTATTCTTCCCTTCATTGCTCTCAATTTGTTTAGTTTTAACCATTTCCTTTGACAAAATCCTGTCATAATGTTTTGGATATGAATTATGTATTTTGGATTACATATTTTGGAAGAATGAGTTTTGGAAGTAGGGTTGATGAATATGAAATTTGTGTTGGAGAATGTAATATATATTTATTTATGTTTTGACAATAATAAGAAAATTATTTTAGAGAATTTTAGTATGTTTGTTCATGTTTTGGAGAGAGATAATTTTTACCGTAACAGTTAAATCAATACTCTTTGTTGGATTTTTGGGATGAAAATAAAATTAAATATATTTTTTATTGTAACAATAATAAAATATATGATATGTATATGTGATAATTGAATATGATTTTTTAATTATAAAAATAATGATAAAATATTATGATATGTATATATATATGCATACAGAGTTTTTAGTAATAAGTTAATTAATTGATTTGAAGGGACATTTTAGGATTAATAATAATTATTTTGGCAAAAAAGTAAACTATATATTTGGTTACATTTTGCCAAAATAAATTTGTACATAGGGAATGTTTGGTTATATTTTTTATTTTATTTTGTTATGTGTTTATTATATATTTTTCAAAAAATGAATTATTAAAGAATATGAAAGTTATCTTTTGGTTTATTTATTTATGTTTTGGGAGAAATATTTTTTATTGTATCAGTAAAATTAATACTTTTTTGTTTTATTTTTATGGTGAAAATAAAATTGAGTAATATTTTTAATATTAAAATAATAATAAAATATAATATATATAATATATATGTATATATTAAAAAATATGTATTTTAAAAGAAAAATGGAGATATATTTAATTATTTTTGAATATAAAAGGGAAAACATACCCAACGAAAGCCAGCCCATCTTGATATTTTGTTTAAATTACTATTTACATCTATATGTACATCTATATGTATATATACTGAGGGCAGTGCCTCAGCCTCTCCCTCGCCGAGGTGGAAGTTCGTTGTACCTTACAAACAAAAACCTCTACAGCCTTATCCCCTTCTCTCCCCTCTCCGCTCTCTCCCGGCCACCACTAATGGCCTGCTCTTTTTCTATTATCGGAGTTTCCTCCATATACCAAACCAACCCATCACTTGACCAGTCCAAACGCCCCACTTCCACGCCACCCTTATCCCTTCATTTCTCCACAGCTCATAACCCATTCAAAGCTTTTCCTTCCGCCGTCCGCCTCAAATCGGCTGCCGGAGATTCCAATTCTTTGGTTGCTTCCGCTGTGGTCACTCCAAACTCTTCGGTTTTGAGCGAGGAGGCGTTCAAGGGGCTCGGAGGCTTCGGAAAGGGCGGCGTGGATGTTAGCGAGAGTGAATATGAAGAGTCTGAAGTGGAATTGGAGAATGAGGCTGGAAGTGAGGATGAACTCGATGTTTCTAAACTGGGCTTGCCTCAATGCCTTGTGGACGCCTTAGCGAAGCGAGGGATTACTCAGCTTTTCCCTATTCAAGTTTGTGTTTCCAGTTCTGTTTTCCTTTGAATTTTCTCCACATGTTATGTCTTTTTTCCACCCTGTCTAATCTGGATTTTGGTTTGATGGTTGAGAGTAAAGGTACTTAGACATGGTTTACCAGTAAATATTGCCATTTTGGGAAAGTGGACAAGCATGTCTGGAGAATATTCAAATGACTCTCCTTGCTTGTTAGCTTCAAATGTAACACAGGATACAGGAAGGAAAGTATATGAGGAGATTAATCACAAATGTATACTTGTATTTAGCACACACTCCAGAGAAGAAGAGGATAATCTTAATTTTAATGCAACCTTTTCCTCTCGTGTCTTGATTACGCATGGAATCAAACTGTTAATAATTACTTCCAAAATCTGTAGCATATCTTGCCATAACGATGTCTATCTTGTGATGCCATTTGCCTTAATTTTGGTATGAAGGAAGAACCCATTTTACATAAGATTTGCAGAGCTACTATGTTGTGTTACATTGCAGCTGTACACTATTATGTTGTGTTGCATTGCATCTGTACAAAGTACTTCAATAGACTTATTAGATAAACTTTTTTCACTCTATCTTCAGCGTATTATTTTTCTGTCTTGCTTTATCATGGAGATGGAAATTACTAGCAGCCATCTTAAGCAAGATTACGTATCAAATCTATGTGTGATATTCATTTTGACACTTGAGCTTTCCAATAATACTTGCCCTAATCACTTTTGTCTTTCCATTTTGTTTATGTAGAGAGCTGTTTTAGTACCAGCATTGGAAGGTTGTGACATAATTGCTCGTGCAAAAACTGGGACAGGAAAAACATTAGCATTTGGTATTCCAATAATCAAAGGACTCAATGACGCTGAACAAGAAAGAGGTTCTTTGAGGTAAATTATATGCAATGTGTGAACCACATGTTGCTGCTTACTTTTATCAGTGCGATAACAATTTTTTATTTGTTTGAAGACGGGGGCGGCTTCCAAAAGTATTGGTCCTTGCACCTACTAGGGAACTGGCTAAGCAAGTGGAGAAGGAATTCAAAGAGTCTGCCCCATATTTGAACACGGTCTGCATCTATGGAGGGGTTTCATATATCACGCAGGAGAATGCACTTGCCCGTGGAGTTGATGTTGTGGTTGGAACTCCTGGTAGAATCATTGATTTAATCAACAACAACAACCTGAAGTTGGGGGAAGTTCAATATTTGGTCCTAGATGAAGCAGATCAAATGCTTGCTGTTGGATTTGAGGAAGATGTGGAAACCATTCTGGAAAAGCTTCCTTCAGAGAGGCAGAGCATGCTTTTCTCAGCAACCATGCCTGGTTGGGTTAAAAAGTTAGCCAGAAAATTTTTGAATGATCCTCTGACCATTGATCTGGTAAGTTCGAAGTTCCTCTTTGCATCAGATGAATACCATCAAATACTTCAAAGTATGCTGTATGAAATGCATCTGACTGGGTATTCTGAGTTAATGGTAGGATATCTCTTGTAATAAATTTTAAATTCTATTTACTGATTGTGTTCATCCACATTATGTTGGCTTCATTGCAATAGTATATGGAATCATATGTTCATGTGATATTGGAGACATCAATTGATTCTGTCTATCTTTTGCTGTTAAGTCAAATCAACAATTTCTTATTGTTTTCTATCCCCTTAACTTCTTGTACTTCATGATAGGTTGGTGATCAAGAAGAAAAGTTGGCAGAAGGGATTAAACTGTATGCTATTCCAACTACAGCAACAGCAAAGCGGACTATCCTTGGCGATCTTGTGACGGTACAAGTCAATTGCTTGTTTTGTTGAACCTGCAGTTTGTTGTGCTCTATAGATTTTTCTTTTTGTTTCTTTCTTTTTTTTTTCTTTTTGTTCTTTTTTTAATTTGTAATCTCTAGAAAGTGTGGCAATCACATAGAAATGTCTGTAGCTTTTTAAGCATTAAATTATTTTTTTCTCCCTAGGTCTATGCGAAGGGTGGAAAAGCCATTGTTTTCACACAGACTAAACGAGATGCTGATGAAGTCTCGTTGGCATTAACAAACAGCATTGCTTCAGAGGCGCTGCATGGTGACATTTCTCAACACCAGAGGGAAAGAACATTAAATGGTTTTAGGCAGGGAAAATTTACAGTGCTTGTAGCCACTGATGTTGCAGCTCGTGGGCTTGATATTCCAAATGTTGACCTCGTAAGTTCATATAAATTTGTGTAATCTACTTAAGAATTTGTACCATGGATGCAAAGTAGGTATTTGCTCATTCAATCATGACTTATATGAGTGATACCTAAAGGACGGTATGTTGTTTTCATGATAAAGGCCATAACAGTATCTATCTATTGTTAGATGGACTAATAAACTAAAATGTTATGAGAGATTTTTTAAGATTGATTGTCATAACATTGAACTGTTCTGCTTTATCGCTTCTAAAAATGTTATACTCTATAGTGTGTTTATATCAATCTTATATGTAACGCTGCTGGGCTTTCTGTTGTGTCACAACTTTTTCTTACCAAAAGCAATGCTTAAAATCTTTTATATGGGGGAAGTTAGCTGTTGTTTGAGATATGCCATTGCATTAATGACTTAAAAAGTTGCGGCTTGGTAATGGTAAGTTCAATCATTTGATAGATGACTTTTGTTCATCATTTTGTCATCCAAATTGATCCACAATGGATATAGCGGAGGAACCTTGTCATGTGAATAATAAGCTTTTTCTTTCCGGAAAATTCTTTTGAGCTCTCCATCAAAGATGGATAGGATCTGTGTTCTTGATGAATTAGCAGTAATCTTTTTGGGGGAATGATAGTATGGATGGCTTATTAGATTAGATGCAATGGCTTTTTGTACCTCCTTTCATTGCATTATTGTCCTTTCGTCTAGTTTAATAGCTTTCTATTTCAAGAACTGCCAACTGGATCTATACAATTTGCATGCCTGTTTACTGTATCTCATACAACACCAATGTCTCCAATCTGACTGTACTCTTGAGGCTTTCTGCTTCTGTTAATCTCTTTGATGTTTATTTTGCTCATTGGTACTGGGCAGTTTGACCGCCTCACTTGAAATATAGCCTCTTAATTGTTTGAATGGTTATTTACTTGGCATTGATGTATGTTTCATGGCCCACTTCTTTTTCTAGGTCATTCATTATGAACTTCCAAACGATCCAGAAACATTTGTGCATCGTTCTGGCCGAACAGGACGTGCTGGAAAGGAAGGCACAACTGTTTTGATGTTCACTAGCAGCCAGAGGCGGACTGTCAAATCTCTTGAGCGTGATGTTGGGTGCAAGTTTGAGTTTATAAGTCCACCTTCTGTTCAAGAGGTTTTGGAATCATCAGCTGAGCAAGTAGTTGCTACCCTTAGTGGAGTTCACCCTGAATCTATTGAGTACTTCACTCCAACTGCCCAAAAACTCATTGAAGAACAGGGAGCTGATGCTCTTGCTGCTGCTCTAGCAACATTAAGTGGTTTTTCACGGCCTCCATCATCTCGTTCTCTTATTACTCATGAACAGGTAAATGATGGCAGAGCAACTATTGAAATTTAGTTGTTTGAACTATTAGAAATAAATGCCTATAATATATTTGGATTGCTTTGACAAAAATGTGTCTCTAAATGCAATTTCCCTTTTTATATTTTTTTTTTGGTGTTGTGCTCAGCTTATTAAGTTTCTGTAGAGATATTGTTCTTTAATATTTGTCCTTTGGTTATCTTCTTGCATCTGGTTGGTCATAACTATGTCTCTGATTTCCTGAATATGGCATAAGGTATCAGCTACTAATGGTGACTTAATAAATTTTTCATATAATGTTAAATATGTGTCTAATTCTCTGTGCTTGTTTGGACATTGAATTAGTTTGTTTGCTTGTACTGCAGGGTTTAGTTACATTACAGTTGACACGTGAGACCCGTTATTCTCGAGGATATCTATCGGCTAGATCTGTCACAGGGTTTCTGTCTGATGTTTATTCTGCTGCTGCTGATGAACTAGGCAAAATACACCTTATTGCAGATGAAAATGTAAGTGTACGACTGATGCCTAGTCAATTTGTGCTGTTTAGTGCATCAGTAGAGGAGTTTTGTTCTAATTAATCAACTGGAAATATGCCGTCAGGTTCAAGGAGCAGTTTTTGATCTCCCAGAAGAGATTGCAAAAGAGTTGCTAAAAAAGGAACTACCGCCTGGAAACACTATTGTCAAGATCAGTAAGGTGAGTAGATTATTTGGTTCTGAGTTTCCCAATTACTTAACAACATGTTCTGCAATGTGACACCCGCAGTCATATTCTGCTTGCATATGTTCCCATGTCATGTGATTTATGGATCTCTGTCAAGATCCTACTATTAGTTTGCTGAGATAGATTCGCCACTTTACATTTGCCTTCTGTTTGCAGTTGCCTCCTTTGCAAGACGACAGGCCTCCAAGTGATTATTATGGCAGGTTTTCTAACAGTGATAGGCGCAGTGATAGGCGATCGCAAAGAGGTTCAATGGGCCGAAGAAGTTTTAGATCCTCTGGGGACTGGTTGGATGACGACAACGATGAGGGTGGTTTCAGGAGAGGTGGTCGTGGCAGCAGAAGTGAAAATAAATGGTCTAAGAACTCGGGAAGCAGTGGGAGTGATTGGCTAATTGGTGATAGGCGATCAAGTCGGTCACCATCTTTTGGGTTTAAGGACAGGTATATTTCCATTCAAGTACATCTTATCCCATTTGGTAGGATTAAAGAACCCAAAACTATTTTATTCATTGCTATCCCAATGAATTTATGTTCATAGTAGATGATAATCTACATATCAAAACCTGCCCCCGAAGTTCAGCGTTATACAATATTTTCCTTTTGTTCATCAGTTCGTGAGGCTTAAAATTTGTTATTCTGATTCATCATATATTTTCCTTTCCTTATCCATCTGAAGTTTGATGTGCATTCATATATTTCCAACAGAAGCTTTGGAGGTGCATGTTTTAATTGTGGGCGCAGTGGCCACCGTGCATCTGAATGCCCCAACAAGAATGACTATTAGTTCTACTGTCTGGCTGCGTCATACTTCCAATTAGCTTCTTTTGAAAAGGTCAAAAGCTTGCTATTGCCCAGCAAGCCTTGGATGGGCTGGTTGGCGTCCATATTGGGTGGAAAAATGTCCTGGTGAATTGCAAGCTTCAAACCTTACATTCTTGTGGTGTCTCTAGGAACTACTTTTTGGCCCGGTTGATTATTCAGTTATTTATGATCTGTGCACCTCTCTGCTAACAGAAGCCAATTATCTTTGGGTGGTGATGGTTTTGGGTAACGGAAAATCATTTGCCCTCCTGAATAAGGAAGTGCATATAGAAATTTTTTAAGAAATGTTTAACCACGGTGTTGATGCTGTATTTGCTTTGTTTTCAAATACAGGCTAAATCTTGTGATCTCAAAGAATGTATTATCTATAAATTGAGATATACCCGCCCTTGCTGGACTTTTCCTTTGTATTATTCATCGATGTCCCACTTTTAAAATTGTATCATAATCATTTCTAGGTATCTGTGGTCACCATTTAACTGATCGAAGTGGCTCAAAATGCACTCATCTATGTTTGTATAGCGAAATATCTACAAGCGTCAAGACAATGTTTGTCCTTAATCGATGCTTGATGGAAACGTTTTAGATACCGCATAGGCAGAATTTGTCGTGATTTTCTGTCAAAATTCCGTCAAATGTCTATTATATTCTTACATGATGAGACTAAGATTCGAATTATTTTCAATTAAACCATACAAGTAAATATATCTTCTTTTTTCTCTAAGTATGCTTCTGACAAGAAATTTTTGATAACATTGTAATAACCATCGCGATAGCACGTTCATTCTTCCGTCCTGGATTAGATGTCTTATTTAGAATTAAGATCAAACAAACTATATGGTCCTTTTATCTTCGGAAGAGAGCCGAATCTCTGGGCCTGGAATCACAAGCCCACGGGCCATGATATAGGTAGGGACGTAGGGACCAATAAAGCTTCTCCCAAGTTCTGAAAATTTTCGTCAACTTTTAGGTCACAATAATCCGAATTCATTGACCTTTCCCTTCAAAGAAAGTTTTAAAGTTAGCCAAGGCATTTTCATGCTAAGTGCAATTAGTCTGTTGAATTTTTCTATTAGACTGTTCAAGATCAAGAAATTATAGTGGCTTTCAGTCTTTAAACGGCCAAGTTTAGGAAACAGGAAATTGAATTTCTGTTGAAGCAGAAAGGATAACAACATACTATGGCGGAATTAAGCTTGGGCATCCTCATAGATATTGTGGATGAGGAATGGATGAGAGATACTATGCCTGATGATGGTACTTCCCGTTTCTGTCCCTTTCTTTATGTGCTTAATGTCGTAATTACTTGAATATCGATGTTTGCGCTTCTTTTTCAGATCTTCCATTGCCTCCAGTACTTGCTTCTAGGACCGATGACACTGAAGATGCAAGTATGGTTTTCTTCTTCTTCTTCTTCTTCTTTAATCAATCTGCAAGCTTAATCACCTGAATCGAGGGTTTATTTGTGACTTGTGCACCAAAGTTCAAATTTTGGAATTGTTGAAAATTCGGATTTTGGGAAAGGACTTGGGTTCCGGGATTGAAGAAGGAATTGGCATTAGGTGAATTTAAGCCCATTATAATGCTTTAAATAATAATTCAAAATTTTATTAATAGATTGGAAGTCCATAATAACTCGAAATTATCCAACGAACTCTATAGATTTGCTCTCATGGATTTTCAAATCCTCACTCCCAACTAGGTTTTTCATTCAGATGCTGAAGGCTTAAGAAATATATATTTTAGAGGGTTTGGTTATTCTTCGAATGCTAAAAGTCAGAAAGATATTTCCTAGTGGTTTGGGTAACTGCATGTCCATTATGATCGATTAAACTTCAGTTCTATTACTACCTAATATAAACATCCGAAAGAGTATGTATTTCTCTATTGAAAATGCACCAACAACAAAATGGTGGCACAATGTTCCACAATTGATGATTGATGTTTATAAAACTTAAAGGAAGTGTTGAGTCATTGGTAAAAGCAGTGGAACCATAGGAATCATATTAGAATGATTTAAACATAGTTGAAGATGATTTCTTGCTTCTTGCCTGAATAATATTTCTGCAAATTTTCCTTTATAATACAATCCTGCTGTAGTCCATTAGGTTGGATCTCTGCTTGGCATACCATAGTTTGATTGGCACAAGGTCTGAAAAAAGATTTGAAAATAATGCTTTTTCTTATTTGATTTGTGACTTAATTGCATTAAACGATAGGACCTGATGCCTATTGTTTAAGTAGGTATAGGGATGATAATATGCTGAAATAAAAATCTCAGAGAGTACAATTTGATTGTGAGTTCTTCGTGTTTTATTTGATTGCAAACAAGATTTGAGTTTAATAGTTTCAAGTATTGTTAGTAAAAGATCAAAAGAAATATACTGTCTGAATAACCAGAATTCAACTGATGATTTGTGATCCCCTAGTCAATCTAGTTTTATCATAGAAAATACTGTCTTTGAGGAATGAGGATTAATGTTGCATGCTTCTTTAACATTAACAATTAAACTTAATTTTATGTGCATTTATATATTTGTTGTTGGTACTAGAGGCTCTAGGATTTGGTTGTTAGTCGAATGTTATTCCGTATCCACAAATTTATCACAATACACACACACACAATCCCCATTTGTTATATGGTTGAAATGTATAGTCGTCTTGTATACTGTGTACATTCTGTTCTTTATGATCAAGTTTATCACAATATAACATCAGAAATCTTCCCTAAAAAATAAAAAATTAATATTCTGATATATATAAGTTTTCAGATAAAGTGTTGCTCCTATGACTGTTATATGTTTGGCTTCAGATGGTTGTTAATTTGTCTTGCCATTTCCTTCATATAAGATTTTAGTTTGTACTATAAATGTATAATGAGGCAATAGAGGAACGATGGATTGAATTCTTAATATTGGAACTTAGTAAAGGCTCCATCTAAATGTTCAGTTCTTATTGTGAGGATTGAAAACTATTTTACTTTCTGGGGTCACCATTTGTTTGATTCTCAAGCTTGAGACTAGTCAAGCGTGTCCCTGCCGGGTTTTCATGTTCCTTTGCAATTTTCTTGGAGTTGGTTAACTTTGTTTGCAATGAATTTGCTTGTGTTTTCAGATCAGGAAACTCGACAAGTTGACACTGATACGTGGCATGATCTTGCATTGGGTAACCAATGAGTTTTGGATAAGGTGGAAGATCTCTCTTCTACTCTTTGAATTTGATGGACCTGGCCGATATGATTGTGCAGATTAGTATCAAATACATTTGTTACATATTCTTATTTCATAGCTTGTTGTGACTCCTGCCTTTACCCATATATTGGTAATTCAAGAACGGGTGCTTTAACCTAGACTTTCTTCTATGTCTAAATATACTGAATTTTTTCTCAAGTATATAAAATTTTATAATTAGGCCTTTCAATTACCCTACCCAAGCCCATATCCTAATATACCCAAATAATTAGACTTTATATTTACGCTTTCCTATTTAACCTATAGCCCCAATTAGACCTATACCCTAAAATACCTAGATGATAAACCCTAAACTAGATCCTACACTATCAAACTCAAGACCCATTGGGTCTATGATTGAATCTAGTTTATTAGATCAAAATTTTCAATTGTATTTTGATTTGATTAATTTTTTTCTATCTTTCTCGAATTTTTTTATTGTCAACCAAAATGCTAAAATTACTTAATATTTGAATGCTAGAGTAATTTATTAATATTGGTTAATATTTTTAGGATTATTTTAATAAATTAACTCAATTTTTTTAAATTAAAAAAGAATATACATTTAATTTTAGTTGTTTAATTTTTAATTTAATTAATTTATATATTTAATATTTGGTTTATTAAACAAATAAGAATCATAAGAGTATGTATCACTTTTCTCTCTCTTCCCAATGTTATGTCTTTCCCTCTCTATGTTTCCTCTGAGATATTATTTTTTCTTTCTTAAACTTTATTCTTTTCATTTTTTTAAAATATTATTATTTCATGTAATATATTCAATCAAAAATTTGTAAATAGTAGAAAAAATTTATGTTATTATATTTAGTAAATATTTTTAAATATAAATAAAAAAAAGAAAAGGCCTTATTTTATTTGGATTGTTTTATTAATGTGTTTGCCACAAAATGTAATTTAATACATTGATTGAATAATTTAAGGTTATTTAATGTATTTATTGCCACAATGTAATTTAATGTATTTATTGTTAAATTAATTTTGTAAATCTATTAAAAATTAATTATTGGGTACATTAATATGTGTTAGTAAACAAATCTTGATTTAATGTATCTATTTTGTATCATTTAAACAAATTCAGCTAGTTAGTGATGATAAAAATCCGTTTGTAGGCCTTTTGTAGCATAATAATTGAATAAATTACTAAAACTTTGCTTATGTAACAAAGTGTATATTTATTAAAATTTGATCACAGAATTTTTTTTAATAAATACGATATTAATATAATAATTTTTAATTAATTGCCACAAAATTGGGTTATTCAATACAAATATAGCATACTAGATAATTTTATTAAATTAAATAATCAAAATAATTTTATTTTTTTTATTTTATATGTATTAAAAATTTAAGTATACACTTTGGGTACGTATGGATATATCGATAGAATTGATAAAATTATAATGATATGATGTGATTAAACTGTTGAAGATAATCTAATACTAGGTTTAGTAACTAGGATTATACATTTTGGATGTTTGTTTGTTTTATCAATTTCTCATATAGATACAATGATTAAATAATTGGGCCATGCAATATTGTCAAATTTTATGAGTTTCGTAGGTATAATTGTCAAATAATTAACTATTTTTTACCAACACGATGAAGGATTACATAATTTAGACTAAATTGTGGGGATTATTTATTAATTGATTTACGGATTACAGGCTGGGCCCTTTATCCATCAAGAGCTTATCTATTTAAAATTAAATATTTGATGGGGCTTAATAATATAATCTATCAAGCCCAACCCATACATCCAAACATGCCCTTCAAGTATGTCATGATTATTAGTATAAATTTAATTTTAATATAAGTAATTTGAGTTAATTAGTTAAATTTGAGTATTTGAAAAATGAGTAATTTTGAGGTATAGGATATGTGGATAAGTTTTGTATATAAACATAATTCGTTCAATTATTTTTAATATATTTGGGCTTGACAAAAATGATAACTAAATACAGTTTTATGAGTAAAAAATATTGAAGTTGGGAAGAAGGGAGTTGGAATATAGGTATTTGATAGTGGGTATTTTTTGGATATTGAGTATTTGGGTGTTATGGGTATAGACCCTACCCTTACCCATTCTATTTTTCTTAATGGGACTGGGTATGATCCGAGTCTCATGTCTATTTATTGCATAAGTATGGGTATTATATTATTGTCATGAATTTGGGCACGACAATATCCTACTTATTGATAGGCCTATGTACAATTATATTAAAGTTTATATTAAAAATAGCAATAGTATCTTAGGGGCCACAGGCTTCCTGCCAGCAAGTCCAAAGCACATAACATGCTAAATGGAAGAATAATGGAAGGGTCTCGTGCAATGGGGGCTCTGCTTAGGTATGGAGAAGGTGACTAACTGAATTGTGGGATTCACATGTAAATTAAGGAATTAAATTTTTAGAGACAGATAGTCATTAATTTTTCGTCTTCATTTCTTTGTCAAGAAAACGGAGGGAAAAGGAAGGATCTCCTTAAATGTGGCATCGCCTGGCAGACTTAATATTTTTCAACACAAATTTTGTAGTTTGCCAGCAATGGATGCAAGGGCTTAAATTCTCCATCTCTACCCAAATAGATAGCCAAATAATTTAGTAAATATTAACTACACAAAGTCTTAGAAGAATATTTAAGCTACCATCTCTGAGGGCTTGCTGGTCAGCACCGTTGTCAAATTCAATTTTAAATTTTAAAGAAGAAAACAGGCAAATAAATCTTCAATTGAATAAACTTTTTCAATGTCTCATCCATTTACATCTACTCCAAAACCGCTAATATGAAAACGAAACAGAAAACAACATCCTATCTGCAAAAGAACTGGATATCTATTCAGAAAAGAAAAAGGTGAAAACAAAAAACCGAAAAGACATAGCATCTACAAAATAAATGTTTTGATGTGGGGAAGATTAAAAAAAATCCACTTGGAAACTATGAGAAATTAAGGAAACTAGGCAAATCAATCCTTAAACAGCTTGCACCCTTGCTCTTGTTCTTCATTATCTCTGGACATTTCTTCAAGCGATCTGCCTTTAGCCTCCGGCACTAAGAACGTGGACAGCAAACCCATCATATTAATCCCAGCAAGAATAAACAGGGAATTCCTTATTTCAATTCCAGCAGGGTACCCCGCCTTGGTCTTAGCCTCGTCTTGATTCTGTGCCGCATATAAAAACCCGAAAGCTCCCACGATTGCACCCGCCTTCCCCGCCGCAGCTGATATTTCATGGCAAGTCGAACGGAGCCTTGCCGGAAAAATCTCTGCAGGCGCAATAAACGTCGTGCTGTTGGGGCCAAAATTGGCGAAGAAGAATGTGAGTCCAGACACTATAAGAAAGCCTGTTTTGTTCATAGTCCAGTGGTGGTATGGAATTGCCAGGGCCGACATGAAGATTGTCATGAAGAGGAATCCCAGAATTTGAGTGAGAAATCGTCCCATTTTGTCGATGAGCAGAACTGTGATCCAGTGTCCAGGAACGGTGCCGCAGAATGCAATCAGGAATTGAGAAAAAGAGATCTTGAAAACTTCGTCTAAGGCGCTCATCGATTTTGCCGGCGGGAGCCACCCGATGCCACTGAAGATCTCTTTTTGGAACAGGTTCTGGCTGTAGTAAGATACGTCCACGAAGAACCAAGCACTTGCTGTTCCCAGCAGATGCAGCCCATGCCTGGCTAAGAATGCCGGGCTTAGAGGAGGCGGGGACTTGGTAGTATATGCGGCCGAGGAGTTTGGTGATGAGAGATACACAAAATAGGTCGTAGGCGTCGGTGAAGAAGCCCATGCCGGAGATGATGACGGCCTTGCAGTGGTACCATTGGGTTTTGGAAGAATCGAGTGTTGCAAGAACGCTGGCCATGATGAAAATTAATGGAGATGTTGGCAGCCGAGGTTTGAGGTGTAAATGGATGTAGCTTGAATAGGAGCGGATGATGTGTTCGAAATTGACTAGGAATTGGAGTTTGGGGGTAATTAAGTAGATTATGAATCAAATATGCCCTTGTCCTTGTAGAACACCAATTTATAGGATCTATAAAATTTGAGTAATGCAAAATCACTGGATGGACTAGAGATAAAATGTTATACAAATTAAGTGAGAAAAATTACAATCACTACAACACTTCAAGCGTAAATTTACGTGTTCTTCATAACTATGTAATCAAATCAATAACCTAAATTAATTAATTAATTAATTAATAAGATTTTCTAGATATTTAAATCCATCCAATTATTTATTAAAGAATTAACTCTATTTCCAAATTTTTACATGGGTCCTTCTATTTGTCAAAAAAGCATTTCTATTTCAATATACACATCTATAATATTAATAAAACACCTACCCTTTTTTTGTATATTTTCATGTGATGTACCTAAAATACCCTCAATCCTCATAACTACAATATATATGGTAAATACTATTTACAACTTACATATTCTACACCCATAATTATCATCTTATCATAATGTTTTATTATTCTTCGTGCAAAAATTTAAATAAATATCAAATGTTATTTAGAAAATTAATATTATATAAAAAAATAAAATTTTATTTTATTTACTTTATACTATAAAAATTTTAGCACATGCATCAAATGTGTCAAGATCATTAATATATATATATATATATATATATATTACTGTAAGTTGAGTGATAAAATGTTGTATGTTGTGTTCAAGTGAGTTGTTTCTAAACTTTAGATGAACTGTGCTAGGTTGTGCGTGAATTTGTTTTTTTTTTTAATTATTGATAGAATTCTTGTCAAACACTCCAATTTATAATTAATATGTTCTATATTTGAAATTTTTAAAATTATATATATATATATATATATTTGTATATGTATATACATGTTCGCATCTATGAATGAATGGCCTTTCTGGCCTTTTCTACTTCTCTTAATTGTTGGGTTGGTTATAAGATGTTGTAAGTTGGGTGCAGGTAACGTCACATGAATTATGTTTGGCTGTGGACAAGACATAGGTGAGCAGCTAGGTTCATCGATGCTTGGATACTTTCTGTATGTGGTGAAAATTTATAACTAGACATGAAGTTAATTATTTGATTTAAATTACAAGAGTCCCTAAATTAGGTATGACATAATGTGACTTTCATGAAATTTATCAAAGCAAAGGATGTATAAAAAAATTAATTTGGAAAGATTTTAAAATTTTCTTGATTATTTTATATTGTAAAAGTTAAATAAAATAATGAAATTTTTTCTTATAAACAAAAACTCAACATTTTGAAAATTCACAAATAAGTAAAATTTGATAGTATTGTGGTCAAACATTCCTTGCTATAGTTTTATAGCATGAGATTTTGCATGTGCAGGCAATTGAGGGGCCTGTGCTCAATACGTAAATAATATTTAAGTTGAAATTACCTTGTAAATAATAATAGCATAAATATTAATACTCAATTGGTCTTAGATGACCTACATATCTATCTACGTTGATAAATAATTATAATTAAATTAATGGAACTTGGAAAAAAGTTAAATGGTTGTCAGTTTTGGAATAACATATTTATATTCATTCATAATGAGCTTTAAGAGGGTGTTTGGGTGAGCTTATAAGCCCCTCAAAATGTTTTATAAGATGTTTAAGAGTTTATAAATTGATAAAAAGTGTTTAGTAATTTTTTTAATAAAAACATTTATAAGATCCTAAAATAAGGTGTTAAGAGCTTATAAGCTCTTTTAAAAAAAGTAAGGAGATCCTAACTTATTTTGAGGATTTTAACAATCTCCTTTATTTTTAACTATTTTAATTATAAAATAACTATTATTAACATTTTATAAGTTTCAAGATCTTATTTTATCCAAAACTTCAATAAATTATTTTAAAAATAAGTTCTAACATTTTATAAGTTCAAAAAATATCTTATAAGATGTAGGAACTTATAAGATATTTAAAATAACATTAGCCAAACATTCTCTAAGTTTCTAAGTTTGTTTAAGGCCCCCAATCCCATTGATGTTGGTCGGCCTAGTATTCGAGTGTCTTGTTGAAAATGGCGTAATTGCAGCTAAACATGTGATTTTTTGCTTCAAGAGTATACTTATTTGGGAGAGTATTTGAATTAATTAAAATATTATCCATTTTTTTGTAACTATAAATGTTGATATTTCACAGTGATTGAGGCCTTAATGGATTGGGCCCATTATGCTCAATAGCTCATCTCAATAGTTCATTTTTATTTGTAATAGTAATTTTACCCATGTGCCTTTAAGGCATATGTGGGGTTATATTATCTAGCCCCAACTTTTGATTGAAAATAGTCAATTTCAAATTGAAAGTATTGTTTCTATTTTTGTCAATACTTTTAGTTTTACCTCATCATCATTATTTATTTATTCACTTTATTTTGGCCCTCATCATCACTTTGTATTTTGGTGGGGAAAGAGAAGAAAAGAGGATTGTTTGGAGAGATGTGGAGTAGGGATGGTAGTGGACAGGTAGACCTAATAGTGGTGGAGGCAGTGGTGGCCAGTTCTTTTCTTTCTTTGAAGGTGCCATTAGCAACCTTTTTCATGGCATTTGGCTTCGGAATAGTCACCTAAGGGGTGGCTGCCTTTAGGTCACTAACCATTAGGTTGGTCGCCTACCTCTTTGAGTGGCTATGCCAGGGGTGTTCTCGTCGAATGCATAATGATTGTTTTCCTCATGGGGTGGTCACATTGTTGGGATCTTGAGGTTGGGGAACTATCCTCAATTGCATCTTATCGTCCTGTTCCACAACATTTGGTTGCACATCATGAGCAAGTTCGTTAGTTTTTACTTAGGAACTCAGTCCCTAGTAAGTCCTTTGAGTTGGTGCTTAGGCTTGAGTTTGCATCTAAATTTGGTAGGGAGGACTCGTCTAATGAGCAGTTCGAGGAATTACATAAGAGCTTCTCAAGTGTTTATAGTTTACCTAGTTTACTTACAACATGTCACAGGGTGCTTCTTAGGTAATAGTAAAATAATGCACTATGCAGCTAATAGCTTGCCACATATTAGCTGCATTCACTGTAAGCTCAAAGAATGATCAATAATTGTTGCATCACAATTATGCCCAACGGTACTTATGAACACACTAGAACGCTTTAGAGGCATAATCCAATAAAAATGAAACTTGCTTTCATTAATAACAACAATAGTATAATATCGACAATCGCTGGAGCAACACTAGACGTTGGGGGGGTGACTTCAATAAGGCTCAGTACAACTTAACTTCAACTATTCATTCCCTCTTATAATAAACAAGAAAAACCTTGTGACAACACTAAATATTGAAAAGCTTAAAATTACAACAAAAGGTAGCATCCTAGCTACATATTTACAAGAGATAGACAAAAAAGAAAGGGCCTACACCTACGGACACAACAGATGAACTCCTTGAAGTGCAAGCCCATTATGCAGATTGGCCAGGGGTGGCCAAGGCAGCTTAGATGCCCTATAGATGGTCAAGGATGGCTGATAATGGGGATAGCGCTTGACATTCTCCCCCACCTGAGATGGCAACATTCTGGGTGCCATTGAAGTCTGATATACCTCTAGCAAAAGTTTGAATGCCTTGAGGTCTGTCATCTATTCCCAAGTATTCTCCACATTGCTACATCTCTTCCATGTCACCAAGTACTCTATTCAGGTTACGCTTTCTGTGTCAGTTACTAAGTGATTTAAAATAGCTTCTGCTACCCTATTTTCTTCCTTTGTCAATATTAACTGTAGGTGGCTGGGTCTATTGTGGGAGGCATTCTCTTGGTTTGTACGATAGGGCTTGAATTGGGTCACATGGAGGACATTATGGATTTTCCACCAATCAGGCAACACTACCTTGTAGGCTAACTTTTCGATGCATTTAATGATAGGTAATAGTTCAATGTATTTTTACATCTAGCAAGGGTCTCTCCCACTTAATGTTTTCAACTATCTCAAGTCAGGGACCTTCACTAATACCATATCACGTACTTGGAATTCATTAAAGAGGTAATTCTAATATATGCTTTTTCATCTATTTATGAGCTTTCTCGAGGTGGCTTTAGACTAAATCAACATTCTATTTCCATTCCTACGAGAAGCTCTATGTGAGAAGAGGTCACACACCTTGTGGGGAGTTTAAAGTATGTGGAATTAGTGGTAGTTGCTCAGTTAGAATCTCAAAAGCACTTTTATCAGTGGTAGAGCACTTCTGGGCTTTGAAGCATAGCTGAGCATATCCATAAGCTTCATCCAATCCTTTTGAGAGCCACTCACAAAGTGTTGAAGATATTTCTCCAACATAAAATCAAAACACTTGGTTGGATGATAGCTCAAGCTCATATTCAGTTTGGATTCGATGAGTTTAAAGAGCTTGGTTCAAAAGTTTCCAATAAGCTGAGAGTTCCAATCATTAACAATATCCTTCGGTAGTCCCCAATACTTGATAATATGCTTGAAGAAGAGATGAGCTATCCCTTCTGCTATAATATGTTTGGGGGTTGTAACGAATGTAGCATATTTAGAGAACTTATCTACCACAAAAATGATTATCCCCAAATCTCTCCCCTTAGGTAACCTGATGACATAATCCATCGATATACTTTCCCAAGATTGTTGAGGAATATGAAGACGCTCCAATAGGCTTAGTTTCTTCTTATGGTTTGCATTATCCTGCTGGCACATGAGGCAATAATGGACATATGTTTTAGTATCATCCCATATTTGCGCCTAATAATAAGATTTGTGCACCAAGGTATGGGTGCATTTTGCTTCTGGGTGTCCCACTCAAAGAGTGTCTTGGCATTATACAATTAGTGATTTTCTCAAGTCTCTGCCTTTTAAAACATACGTGCAATTTTCTTTTGTTTTCAAGAGTCCCCCATCCATCTAAAACTATCGAGTTTTGCCTTTCCCAATAGTATCGACTAAATACTGCACTGTAGGATCTTTCGATAAGAGCTCTTGTATTTAGTTTTTCACAAAAGTGGTAGCTTTTCTTGAGGGCAAAATGATCACCACCCTTGTATGATCTATCTTTTGGCTTAAGGTGCCTGCCACATGATTACTCATACCAACACGATACTCCAAGGAAAAGTTAAATTCTACCAACAACTCTTGTGAATGTGTCTACTTGTTAGTCAGTTTGGAGTGGCTCATAAAATGACTAATTGCAGTATTGTTTGTCCAAACTACAAAAGGAGAGCCTAATAAGTAGTACCACCATGGTCTGAGGTGGTGAAATATGGCTAGCAATTCTTTCTTGTGTACAGAGTAATGCCTTTTTACTTCTTTCAACTTGTAGCTCTCAAAAGCAACAAGATGCCTGTCTTGAATCTATACTCCTCCAAGAGTAAAGTTTGAAGCATTAGTCTCAACTTCGAACATCTTCGTTAAGTTTGGGAGGGCCAACATATGATTTGACACCATAGCTTCTTTTAGTCCCTCGAATGTCACTTAGCATTGGGGTGTCCAATTTCAAGACTCTGTTTTCTTTGTGAGGTCGGTGACGGGTCATGCTATTTTAGAGTAGCCCTTCATAAATCTACGATTGTAGTTTGCCAAGCCAAGAAATAATTGCGCCTTATGAACATTCATAGAAGGCTGCCACTCCTGAATATCCTATACTTTCTTCTAGTCCATATGGATTTTTCCTCACTCTATATTATGACCTAAGAAATGAATTTTCTCTTAAGTGAATAAACACTTCGATGGCTTGGCATACAATTCATGCTCATAGAGTTGGGTGAGAACCTTTCACAAATGCTTCACATGTTAGGCTAAAGTCCCACTATACACTATAATATCATCCAAGCATACCACTATAAACTCATCTAGAAAACTATGGAGTACTTGGCTTATCAATATGCAGAAGGTTGCAGAGGTGTTAATTAAGCTGAAAGGCATGATAAGAAACTCAAATGCCTTATATCTTGTGACCATCGAAGTCTTCGCCTCATTTCCCTCTTTGATCTAAATTTGCTAGTTACCTGATCTTAGATCAATCTTTGTAAAGTATGTTGCCTGGATAAGTCGATCAAAGTAATCGGCCACAAGCAGCATGGGATACTTATTTTTCACAGAGATTTTATTCAACGCCTAATAGTCACAACACATTTGTATGGACCTATTTGAATTCTTCTGGAATAATGTAGGGGCTCCACATGGTGACTTGGTAGGCTTTATGAACCCGCACTTCAATGTCTTGCTATTTTCCAAGCTCCTCAAGCTCAAGCTGTGACATTCCTTTTGGTGCTCGGATGAGAGGTTTTATATCTTGCACACTCAATCTCGTGATCTACTGTTCTTTTCAGTAGTAGCTTCTAAGGTAGTTCATTTGGCATAACAACCTCAAACTCTCATAAGAGTTCCTTAACCACACCAAGGATTGGTCCTAATGCCTTCTATATCTTCTCAAAGCAAAGGGTGCACAGGAATGATAGCTCATTTCATTTGCAACCTTATCAAATTGCATGGCTAAAATATTTTTATCTCCTAACTTCCTAATTAATGTGGAAATAACACACAGCTTGCTTTCTATTGTCATCAATAAATCCACGCTGGCATGACAACTGTCCTTATGTCTCGCAAAAATTTTAGCCCAAGGATAAGCTTGAAATCACTTGTGACAACCATTGAAAGGTTGGTTTTTCCTTTGAATGGTCCTATCTTCTTGAGCATGGATTTGGCCACTCCTATAATCAACTGAGCAGCAAAATTGATAGCTTTCACCTATTCAACTCCTTTCTCTAGTGCAAGCTTGAGTTTTTCCACTTCAGCACTTGCTAGGTAGTTGTGGGTGGCACCAGTGTCAACTATTGAACAAATTGGCTTACCATTGATCTTCACATCAACGAACAGCAACCTTTTCTTTCTATTGTTCTGGGGCTATGATTTCTCATGTAGCTGGCTCTCTATTGGGGCTAGTGCAACTTTGCTCACCTTTGGTGGCATTGCTCTCTTAGCTGCTATATGTGAAATTGTACTGCACTACTATGAAATGGCCTTAAGGTTGTCCACGTCCTTCTCTGGATCTTGCTCACCAGCAGCAGAAGTCCAAGTCTCAACTTGCTTAGAAGTCCAAGTCTCAACTTGCTTAGGTGCTTTCCCAACTTCTGTAAGGCACACCAAAGCATTCAATAAATGATTCTTCAAATAATCTTTGATTCGGTGTGGAGCATCACAAAGGAAACATCCGTCGTTATTCTTCTATAGTGCTCCATACCTGTTTTCATGCTTCACTTTATTGGAACTTGCCTGCGAGTTCCCTTAGGTGTGAGATTGCCTCTCTTCCCTACATTTGCTCTGGCTCGGCCTGAAAGATTTTTCCCTACTCCTTTTTGATTGATTTATGTTTAAGGCTATATCTTTCTCCTTTTAGGCCTTGAGACTATTATCCATTAACAACTCTGTAGCTCCTATAGCAGTATTCAAATAAGCCATTCTCGAGCGCTAAAGCTCAGCATACGTTGATGATTTTAGTCTCTCCAAAATTGTGAAAAGCTTATCCTTCTCTAACATATCCTTTATGACTAGCATGTGCGTAGAAAAAGCTTTCACATACTCCTTGATGGAGGTTGTATGCTTTAGTTCTCGTTAGGGTTGCCTAGCATTATACTCGACATTCTCTGAGAAAAAATATTGTCTAATTGCTTCTTGGAGCTAATCTATGCATCCTTATGCACCTAATATGCCTGAATGTCTGCATATTTAGTTCGCCACCATATTTTTGCATCACCTGTCAAGTACATGGTAGCATTTGCTACTTTTCTCACTTCATCCTCGATATTAACATCCAAAAAGTATTATTCTATATCACAAAAAACGTTCTTGACCTCATTTGCATCCTCACATCACCATAAGCTCTAGGATTTGGGATTCAAAGCCTAACAATTAGGTTTGGAGCAATGACAGGTTTATTACTCACTGCTCTTTGATGCAAGCCAATTTGAATTGACGTTACCTCTATTCCATATCTCAAATCAACCATGTTGTTTGCTGTCAACGCCTCCATCAAGGTTTGGCAAAAATCCTTACTCTTACCTAATTGTAAGTGGAGATTCATGATCTCTATATCTAATCTCTCGATCTTCTCCTCCAAGGTCTCAACAACAAACCACAACCTAGAGTTTTGATTCTCTAGTGCTTTTAATCGTTATTTGGTAGTACTTGTTTGTCTCAGGTTTCATTATCTTATCTCATCATGTTTGTGAAAGTTGTGGGTTCTAGCACTATCGCCTTGGCTTAATGAATTAGGAGTAGAGGCTCTAATACCAGTTGTCGTAGGGTGATTCTTAGGTAATAGTAAAATAGTGCACTGTACAACTAGTAGCTTGCCACACATTAATTACATCTGCCAAAGGCTCAAAGAATGCTTGGTGATTCTTGCATAGCAATTATGCCTAATGGCACTCACACATATGCTGAAATGCTTTAAATGCACAATCCACTAAAATGAAAACTTGCTTTCATTAATAACAGGAATAGTATAATATCAACAATCATTGGAGAAATTCTATTCATTGGGGGGACTCTAACAAGACTTAGTGCAACTCAACTTTAACTACTCATTCCCCTTATAATAAGCTAAAAAAAAAAACTTTGTGATGACACTAGATATTAAAAAGCTAAAAATTATAGTAAATGGTAGCATCCTAGCCATATATTTACAAGAGATAGATGAAAAAGAAAGGGTCTATACCTAAGGACACAATAGATGAATGCCTTGAAGTGCAAGTTTGTTGATGCAGGCTAGTGAAGGGTGGCTTAGGCAGCTAGAATGCCCTATAGATGGTCGAGGAGGCCAATAGTAGGAGTGACCCTTGACATAGTGGCAGAGTTAGTCATTTTGGGTCAAAAGATAGATCTTTCCACTTAGTATGAGTTTGTGTTACCTTTGAGAAGGATTATCTTGTGTTACCCTTTCTTAGGTACTTTACTGTATTGGTTATTTCAGTAGTGGTTTTTGTGTTCCTCTAACCTTTTATTGTTGAATGTAGCTCAGAGCTTTGGGTTGTGCTTTAGTTAGTTTGCTCCAAACTTATTCATGTATTTTATGGGGTTTCAACATTGACTTAAGGAGTTGGATCTTCCTATTTCGACAGATAGTTTCCATACTGTATTTATAATTAGGAAGATTTATGAAGAACTAGGTTTTCATTTTTTTCTAGGTCATGCTGTAGGTGTATGGGTGGTATGGTGTACTCCTGAGAGTCTTGGAAGGACTATTTTTCTTTGTAAAAGATGAAGGTTAGGAAGTTCCTTGTGTGAAGCAGTTTATCTTCTTTAGTGCATTGGCCTATAATGCATGAACATGCCAAAAATCACTCCATGCAGTGTTCGACATGTGTCAGACACAGACACAACCCTAACACGGCAAATAAGTGTTCAAAAATTAAAATAAAAAAGATAAAATCCAACATGATGTCAGACACAACTAAAGGACGTGTTGGACACAGCCAGGACATGGCAATGCTTTTTTTTTTTTTTATGATTAAACTTTACAAAATTTAAGGGCTTATTAATAATATAAAAACTTTTTAAATGACAAACAAAATTACTACAAAATCTCACTATGATTATAATATCCTAATAAATTTATATACTTAGACACATTACAAAACAAAAAAAACAAAATTTATAAAAAATAGTAAGTGATCATAGAAAACTTGGCACTAATTATATATATATATGTAAGTAACAAAATTATTTTTTTTATCACCAATAATAATTTTTACACATATAATAGTGGCAAAAATCGTATTTAAGTTATCACCATTGATAAGTTATGGCAAAGTGATGCAGTAGGTAAAATTAGAGAGGAAAGAAAAAGAAAAAGAAAAAAAAAGCTATTACACGAGTAACTTGAATAAAAGAAAGCCTATACATGACAAGCCTTAAAAAAATGTAAAAATTTTCCTTATAGAGAAAAAAATCAAAGAACTTTATAGCTTAAGTTGTGTTTTACAAGCTACATATGGGAGCTTATTTAAAGGCCTGTCAAAAAATTCTAATTCTATAACTAATAGGAATATCAGGAATTCATGACTATCTCTAAAACTTATAACTCCTTAAAAGATAATATAAAATATGACCGAACTCTCTGAAAGATAATATAAAATAATATCTAACTTTTAGAAGATAATAAAAATTTAAAATCTAACTACAGAGAAAAGAATTTAAAAGATAAACTTATCATCTAAATGATAAAAATGAAATATTTTTCATATGTGGAATATCTTCCAAAAGATAACTCCAATAAAAATTCTCTCTATCTCCCTATCACAAAGGGTTTATGTAACATCTTGATTTTTGGAATATTAATTTAAGTTGATTGAAATTAAATTAATTAAAGTTTAGATAGAAATATTGGAAATTGAGGGATTTAATTGTAAATAAGAAAGGGACTTGATTGTTTAAAACTATAAAGTTTAGGGGGTCACTATGAGTAAATTAAAAGTCTAAGGACTTTAAAATAATTAAATTTGGACTTGATTACCCAAAATCGAAACATTGGGGGTCAAAATGTGAAAAATAAAGGTTAGGGGACCAAATTGAAACTTGGGGACCAAATTGAAAATGGATGAAAGTTTAGGGATGCAATTGAAGTTGGCTAAGACTTTTGGGGGTCAAAGTGAGAAGTTCAAAAAATACCATTATGTATATAGGTCAAGGATGTAACTTTATCAAATTCTCAAAAATGGTTCGAGACCTTCCCCATCTGCAAAACGCCAAAAAAGGTCCATGAAATCGAAAACTAAGACCGTAGAAGTGTTTCTCTCAACTTCACAAACAAACCCATACCAAACACCACCAAAATCAATTGGTGAAATTATCGAAAAATTGAACCTAACAGTAGAGCTTGGTAGAGGTGGTGGTTTTGTCTCTTTCGGCAGTGGAAATAGGACAACTCTTAGCAGGTTTTGGTCATGAGAAGGTGGATAGTCTGATTGTAGTTTTGATTTTGGATTTTGTTGGGTGGTGGTGGGAGAATTAACGGTGGTGGTTGATGGTGAAGGCTAGGGTTAGCTATAGCTTTGAACGGTCAATTGACTGGCCTATTGTCATTGGAATTAAAAATTGTATATGGTGTTTTGTTCTTGGTATTGAGGTGCTCTCAGTGGTGGTGCTCATTCACATCTCTGACAGCAGCGTGTGATGGCTAGCGGTGGTGCCTGACAGTGGCTCTAGAATAGTCTGCTCAGTTTGGAATTTTGGACTCATCTGGACTACGCCCTATTTAAGATTGGATTCAAATCCAACCTAATTTGGGTAATTTTCAATAAGAAAATTTTAATTCAATTAATTTGTTAAATGTAATTGAATTTCCAGATTGAAGTCTAATTATGACATGAACTGATACCATTAAACTATAGTTTAGCCCAAGTTATGAATTAATCTTGTTAAATCAAGATTATTAAGTTATAGTTTGACTCAGGTTGATGATTTAATTTTATAAGTGTTGAGCTAAGCATTAATTAGAAGATCCAATCTTGGTAAGTTAATAAAGATATATTTATATTTGTATCCGTGAACCTAATAACTAGACATGTTATAAACTGAGTAGGATTATGTCCAAATCAAAGTTTTAAGTTATGTGAATGTTGGGAAGGAAATAAATTATTAGATTGTTATTGAGACCTTAAATAAGATTTTAACAACCAGTTTACCAACTTGTCGAGTTGAGAAATATGATAGGTGATTACCTTGAACATTTGAGAACAACATAGAATTTGAGAATTATGACTGAACGGTTAGAGTAATTGAGAAACTTGATAAGGATATTTAAGTGTATTAAGAATTATAATTTAGAAATCATAATTAATGTTGGGTTTAGGTTATTTACTTTGAACTTTAAAGCAATTGGGAAACAATGTCAGGGACTGTTTAAGCATCTACGAATTATTAGGACTATGTTGGAACATCTTTAAGCTTGATAAAGCCATTCATTATGCTTATAGTTAATATTCAAAGGATTAATAGATTGATAACCCAAGTTATCTTATGACAGTTCTTAGTTCGACTAGCAAGTTGGAATCTGAGCATCTATACGACTAGAGATTTCTCTGCAATTTCCAGGTGAGTTTATACTTAATAGTATGAAATTCAATGCTGGGGAAAAATATATATATATATATATACTTGTTACTATATCTTGGTCATTTGCTTCCTTCTAATATATATGTCAAAAATAGTACTCCACATCGTCCGTTTACTCTGAGCATTTTTGTTGATTGTGATTGATATCACTTTATCTTAAATTGGTGATTATGTTGAGAAAGCTGAAAAGAGATTTCGAAATATATTTTTTATCTCCATGTCTTATTGGAAACCAGCCTGGGGTTGAATATATTTATGTGACAGCTAACATGGCGACCTAATATGTTATTTGTGATGTTTTTTGACATTGTTATCTATCATAGCCATGACCGTTTCACATAATTAGGTCAAAATTGTTTGAGCATCCAAAATTCGGCTGTCATAGCGTAGTGACATGTTATATGAATATGATTAATACCCTCGTGGGTAGGCCTTGGGATTGCTTGTTCGTGGATTGGGCAGAATAGATGGATGGCAACCAACCCTCAGCTAATACCCTATTAAATACGTCTGACCTCGTAGTTAGTTGGAGGTAGTTCGCTATAGGGAGATGAGGTATGTAGCTAGCCATGCCTTTTGTTTGTTAATTATTCGAGCCAATCACTTGGGCTTGATGGATAAGGATTTTTATGCTTTTGAAAGTGGAGAGATAAGGTAGGAAAACTACCACCAACTTATTTGTAAAAATGTTTGCTAAATTTTAAATGATTAAATTATCAGTTTGATGTTGACACCTAAAATCTTTGTGAGAGACAGTGAATTTTGTGAAGTCTTATAATTGGTATGGGATGGTGGTGAGATGGATCACCCTTAAATTTTGATTAAAACCTCTTCTTACCACTTTTGGAAATATTTATACTTTTGCATGTCTCTTAAATACTATTTGTGTTATTGTCACTTTGTTATCCTTGCTAAACTACTCACTAAGTCAGTCGGACTTACATTATTTTACTGTTTCTTTCGTTCTTTACCCTATATAGGATCGAGCAACGTAGGTAGACTAACCCAAGCAATACATAAGGTAATGAGGGTGATAAAAGTGCTAAGTGATATTTTGATTCAGAATTAAATGCCTAACGGATGTTGCTGCAGGAATTAATCACTTTGGAATTTTGAGGAAAATATTTTCTATTATTCATAGGTTTGGTGGTGTAGAATGAGTAGCACCTCGATCGGAAGTAGGCATTTTCTGATCGGAGCGTTATAGTTCACCATAATCTTTGTGAGTGTTTTAAGTTTGTTGGGCTATTTGGTATCTTTAAGATGTTTCATAGCTAGTTATTTTTTGCTGGTATTTGCTTATATGCTCATTATTTTTTATATCTACATGTTTTGCTTTTCTTTATGTGTACACATATGTTAATCTCCATTAAGTTGACATGGATTTGTTGCGTATGATAGGAAAAAAGATTAACTGGACACCAATTTGAATCCAAAATGATGGGAGTGGCATGTACGAGGGGCCTCTTGGGGGGTTTAGTCGAGTTGGGGTAGAAATTCCCCTTTCTTAGCTTGGAATTTAAGTCCCAGCAAAAATGTCGCAAAGAGATTTTTCTCCCACCCCCCCAGTATCTAAATTGGGCATAGAGAGCTATTAGGAGTTAGAGGTCCCAAGGTCAACAAGAAAGGGGCTTGAGATTCCAGTTCTCGTTCACCTAGTGCTTATGATCTCAATAAGGGTAATGAGCTGTTTTCCTATAGATTAAGTAAGAGTTCGGGCATCGACTCTCATTGGGATGTTATAAGATTTCTTATAGCTTGGAGAGTTTGCAATGTATAGCCAATGATCATGATCAAGGCGGGTTGAAAATTTATTGCTCCCTCAACTGATGGAGTTAGTTGTATAAGACTTTGCTTGGGTGTAGATTTGATTTCTTCTTCATTTTATTATTATTATTATTATTATTATTATTATTATTATTATTATTATTATTATTATTATTATTATTATTCTTGTCTTTTATGTCTCTTTAAATTTTTCTAGATACTTGATGTATTTTTCCTTTATATTTCTATGGTAGGCCCTCGACTTGACAACTAAATATACCACCAAGCAGAGAAGCTACTATTAAGATTGCTGGACTTAAAGCGGAGTTGTTGGCCATACTGAGGAGTGAGATTAGGGTAAGGTGAAGACTAGTATGATGAGGGATCATAACCAATTGAGAAAAAAATAGCACTAAGAATGGGAAAAAACCAAAAAATCAAATTGAATTGTTAAACCAAACCCAACCCAATCGAACAAGAAAAATTGAATTGTCCAAACCAATTCCTTAACAATACCGTTCTTTTAGTCAAATCTAGTTTGCTTAGTTACTTAATATGTGCAATTCAATGAATCTAAGTTAATCAAGTCAAATCGGTTAATTTAGAAATTTTAAAAAATGTAATCAATTGTCTTACTTTGGTTTTGAGGGACTTATATTTTTTTTCAGATGAACCTTGTATTTTATGTTAATTGTTAATGGGACTTAGATGAATATTATTTTAATTAGATGTACTCTAATTTAAGGCTTAGCTTGATATGTACTTTCATCTTGATTTTCTTGATATACTATTAATTTTAAAGTTATATTGTTAATTGCGATTCAATAAATGTGATGTGAGATGGGGACCTTATATACTTAAATTATTAATTTTAAAGTTATATTTTCTTGTTGTATTATATATTTTACGATGAGGAATTATCTTATTTATGAAGATCCATCAACTAGGATGGAACTTTTTTAAATGATTTTGTTTGGCAAAATTGAATGTAATCAAACCAAATCAAAGTTATTTTTATTAGTTGAATTTTAATTATTTACAAAAATGATTAACCAATTAACCAAATATGATAGCTGCTTTAAAATGGTAGGTTTTTTTCTTACTTAAGTGTTACAATTCGACTTTATATGTCGAATTGCATTGTATCAAATTTTTAGTTTAGTTTGGTTTCGCAAGATTTTCATTTTAAATTGAACTATACCACCCCTAAGAAGTATGGTAAGGAAGCCAAGATAGGGGATAAGTTCTTGGAGTTTTTAGCAAGAAAAGCTTTTGTGGCTGCTATGCTAGAGGAGGTAGCAAAGGAATGTAAGGGGTCTAATGATTTCTATATGATAATTAAGCAAAAGGCCAGCCTAATATATGAGCATACTAGTGAGGACTTCTAATGCATCCTCAGAAGGTCTGAAAGATATCCCCTAGAGGACTTGCTTCTGTTGGACTCAGCTATTTCCATAAACCTTTTGCCTAGGTGGATGCTAATACTTTTGAGGTTGGCCTTGATCGTATGGTTAAGGACTCAGTTGCTAACATGCCACAAAGAGTGGAGTAGAGCTACCTTTTTCTCTTTCCCCAATCCTTATAAAATGTCTATTATAACTTAGCTAGTTCAGCTTTTGACATTAGGTTTTTTTCTAATTGTCGATGACTTGGTTTAGTTTTGGCTTCTTCTTGCAACTAATTGGTTGCATATTGCTTAGGGTGTTGGATAGTATTATGTTTTTTCTTCGCTTTCTTATGCTATTCAAATGCATTTTTATTCTTATATGTGTAGCCTTTTATGGTTTACTATATATTGCTTGCTACACTTTAATTATTTGTGTTATGTTTTAAGATGTTGTATGCTTTGGTGTGTTGCAAGTGCCCTTATAGGGCTTTGCAAGGTGTAGTCAAGTTTCAGGTGTTCCCTTAGGCCTCCAGGTGAATTGCTTTACCTCAGGGACTTGATGTGGATCTTTTCGGAGTCCTCATGTCCTAAGAATTCGTTGAGATCTCAAGCAGGCTTAACAAGCTCCAAGGATTTTATTTAAATCTTAGGTGGAGTAGCTGTGTCCTAGGGACACTTGGGATCTTTAGTGAGCTATTAAATTGTCTTGCACTTATTCTTTTGTATCTTTAACTTGGAGATTAGTTGATTGACCTCAGAAAGTCTTTGTAGTTTCATAAGATGTTGTCGTTCATGGTATTTAATTGCAGAAACTAGAGGAAGTATCACAAATATTTTATTAAATTATGAAAAGAACGAGCTATCCTTTGTGGTATTAAAAACAACTAATCTACTATAAAAAGGAAATCAACTTATTGAAGAAAGAAATTCCAAAAAATAAGAGTTGAGGAGTGCCTTCTAGCTAATCTAACTTTATTAACTCAGGAGTAAATTTTTTGAGATTGGAAACTTTCTAGGTTTTGGGCAACCCTTTCTCTTCCATGCTTTGCAACTCGTAAATGCTTGGTTTTGTGATTTTGGCTACTTTATAGGGGCCTTCTCATTTAGCATTTAGCTTCTTTATAGGTTAAATGTTTCTTCTTTTCTCATTATTAAATTGTAGAATTGGGAAATCCTATGATTTGCTCTAGTGTTATATGACCTTACCATCCTTACTCTGTGCATATCACACTGGGCACTCATGATTTCTCTTACTTTGAGAGCAAGTCCAGTTTATTCTTAGTTTTTCTGAATTATGGGAGCATTAATAATTTTTCACCTTCTAACTATCTTTTCTAATTTCAACTGGGGCGAGTGTTTCTATGTTAATCATCGAGTTAAATAGTAATTATTCTATTAAGGCCCTAGGTGTATTTGGTAAGCCTATAGTACAGATAGAAGTTCATCTACCCAAGCTCCCAGTCTTATTTTCAAATGTTGGAGTATTATTTTGTTCGTGACTTTGGTTTGTCCGTTAGCTTTGGGATTGGCTATGGATGTGAAGAATTGCATGATAGATAGTCTTTGCACCATTCTCAAAACTGTACTCCTATGAATTTAGCTACATTGTCAGAGATTAGTGAGGGATTCTGAATTTGCACATGATGTTTTCCTAGGGGAATTTTATAAGTTCCTTCTTGAGTATTTAGGCTAGGGGTTTTGCCTTTGCTTATTTAACATCACTATAATGGGAAACTTTTGTTGGCCAATTACTTGTAGAAAGAGTCCCACAATGTGCATTCCCCACTGGGCAAAGGGGCAAGGGCTATCAATCAGCTGTAGGATGATGTTAGGTTAGTATCTTAAGTTGAAATATTTCTAGTAGGCTTGGCATCTTCTTACTAAGTTTCAAACGTCTTGGCATTGTTAGCTAGAAAAAGCTTTGTTTGAGGACCTTTTCTAATAAGGATCTAGTTGCTAAGTGGTCTCCTTAAATTCCTTTATGGACTCATGCATAATGTATTCTACTTTCTTTGGCGGTGAACACTTTAGGTAGTATGGGAAAAAGTCTCATTTATGGAGGTCCCTGCCAATTAGTATGAATCTTACCCCTCTTATTTTCAATTCCCTTACTGCTTTTGGTTCGACCATAAAGTTCTATCTTATAAATCCTATGATTGAGCTCTTTTAGGTCTTGGGGTTTTTCTCAATGTCTATTACCTTAAAAGATGGTTGATATATGATTTCTAAGGTCTCTTTATCTAGCTTATCAAATACTAGAAAAGTAATCTATTAGCTTTTTAATGCTACTAGGGTATTAGCTATCTTGGCAAGCAATCCATAATGAATTTTTCTTTGCATGGTATTTTTAGAGTGAAATTCTCAAACACCGGCTAAATTCCTTAGCTGGCTATAGTGCTCCCATTTTTGTCCTCATAATTGCTAGCAACTTGATTGATCACAAATTTTAAGTTGCTACAGGTGTTTAGCCATAGTGTACTAGTGGAAAGGACTAGCATTTTCCCCGCAATTAGCTCATCATACTTAACTTTATTGTTTGAGGTTGAGAAGTAAAATCTTACCACATATTGCAACGTATCCCCATATGAGCTTTGTAGTACTATGCTAGCCCGCTTTCAGTGTTGATGGGCGATCTTCCTTGTAGAGAATTTATGTAGGATGGAGATTCCTACTTTATCTCCTATGTCTTTCCCTATGAAGCCATTTACCTTTAAGCCATTACTTAGGCTTTAATTGCTAACCACAAGAAGTATTCTATTTTATATTGGCTTTAATTGCTAACCATAGGAAGTATTCTATTTTGTATTAACTCAATTCAATAGCATATTTCACTATTCTTTGAGAAGCTTTTGAACTTCTCAATATCGTCTTTAATGGTTGATTGGTGAGCACTACAATTTCATGGAATAGATAGCACTTTTTTGTCAATAAGAGAGCATCTTAGTTTTGAGCCTTGCAAAGTCTAGCTAACAAAGTAGACTGGTGTTCTCTCTGCTATTCTTAAACCAGGGCAATGCTAATTACTACCAAGGTGGCAACTAAGTATAGGAATAACAATTCTTTTGCTCTTGACCTTCTCATTAATGAAGGTGACGTCAAATAGGCTTTTAGTTATTGGAATGCCTTTCGTAATCCTCTAACCATTCTAATGTTCTTTCTTCTAATAGAATTTGAAAAAGTAGAGCTTCTTTTCTACTAACCTAGAGATAAACCTATTCAAAGTGTTGAATCCCCCAATTAGTATTTGGAGCTCCTTAGGCATCTCAAGGACATTTATCTTTTTAGGGTTTGTTGTAATTCCTTATTGTGAGACAATATATCTTAGTATCTTTTCTACTCTCACTCCAAATGCACATATTGTTTTGTTAATTCACATGTTGAACTATCTTAAAGGGGCAAAGCATTCTACTCCAACAAGTGGTCTTCTTGTTTGCAACTCTTTACAAGCATATTGTCTATGTAACCTTCCATATCTTGCCAACCATATCTTTGAACATTCAATTGATCAGTTGTTTGGTAAGTTGCACAAAGTTGTTGAGGCTGAAAGATATTATGTTGTAGAAATATACTTTGTGTGCTATTATGAGACTTGTATTCTCTTATTCCTTCAAGGTAAGACAGTTCATATCATTGTTAAGCATCAAGGAAACTTAACTACACACTCCGCCATGGAATCCACCAACGTATTATCTTTGGGAGTGAGAAAGGATTCTTACATCTTATTTAATTCCTCAAAGTAGATGTATATTCTATGCTTCTCATTTGATTTTGGCACCAACACTACGTTGGCTAGTTATTTCGAGCATTGAATTAGTTCAAAGTACTTAGCTTCTGATAGCTTATTCATTTTTTTCTTGATTATTTGGATTTTTTCTTCATCCAAATTCCTTCTCTTTTGTTTGATCAGTCTCATACGGGGATCCACATGGAGGTGGTGTATTATTATTTCCTATGAAACTCCACAGAGACCCATCACTCTCTAAGAAAAAACATCATGGTTCGACTTTAGGAGACTTATTATTTTCTTTTTCATACGTGGGTCTAAGAGAGCTTCAATACTAGTGGTTTTCATTGAGTTTCTAGGAAAGAATTCGACTATTTTGAGTTCTTTTAAGGCTCCAATTCAACTACTTTGGCTTTTATTTTTTGGCTTTCTAACTTATATAGAGAGGACTTGATGGTATTGACTTCCTAGTTTAGACACTTTTCTTTGTCTTGGGGGTATCCTAACGAGACTCGGGGTAGCTATATCATTTCCCAGGATGATTTTTTATCTTTCATATACTGTTGGCATAATAGTCCTTGACCATTTGTTGTTTTTGATGTAATCTATGGATACTATGGCCCAAAAAAAGTTCAAAATAGGTAGCCTAAGGATGATGTTTACACAATGAAAGCTTTTACCACCAATAATTTGACCATCTTGGTGACTCTTAGAGGGTAGGTGTTTAGGGAAAGAGGAAGAGAGATATCCTCAAGTGCCTCCATAGTCTTTTTGCTAGATCCGGCTAAGGGGGTATTGATCTTTTGAGTTGGCATAATCTATGCATAGCTAAAGGAATGCATTATGGAATACAATATCTACAAAAATCCTGTTGTCTATCAGGATCTTCTTTACCTAGAAGTTGGTGAAGAAGGCTGAGATCACTAATGCATCATTATGTTCGTCTTTTCCCATCTCCAAAGTTTTCTCTCTAAAAGTGATGTCAAACTACGGAAGGCATATATTATATATGTAGGAGCTAGTTTAGGTAAATGGGCTTGCATTTATTTTGTAGCCTTTGCTAAGGAACTTTAGGTGCCAGTCAAGTTGCCTTCTATAGATATGCTAGAGATCACCAAGATGACCTCATAGTAGGTAAATTGTTAGCTTTATGTTGCTATGAATTTTCTTAAGGGTTCGGTCACTCTTTTGGCATTTGCTGGTGGTTCTTTGTATGTCGGGTTCAGGATTACTTTTTGGATTAGTTTTTCAATTTCATCCTTTAGGTGGCATTCCTCAATTTTTCTATTCATGACCAGAAATAAGCTTAGGTGAAACTAAATGGAGGTCCAAACCACTTGATGTTGAAGAATTAATAGATGGGTTATGGCTAGGATGAAATAGTACTTGAACCTAAAGCAAATTAGTTCTCTCTAAAATACGTTAAGGCATAGTAATTAATTAGATGTATAGGGATAAAGCACTTGTTCAATGTGGGCTACGAGAGTGGTCTCAAATCAAAACAAACTCTAAATAGTAGCTTCTTAATCACAGTAGAAGCGACAAAATAATTTGAACCTTTACCTTTTAATATTATCTTCTGTCTTGCAAGGCTTTTCTACCAAGACTTATGCTCAGCAACCATGAGTATCTCCATCTTAGGAGCATTAAGAGGGGTATAATTGGAGAATCCTATTGGTAGATTATGCTGGCTCTCGTCTCATCTTTTCCTATGTTATACTCCTCTTTTTACCTTTTTCACTTATGTTGTCAATAGAGTTGTTGTCTCTTTACTTCAAAAATACTTCTTTGCTTAGACAAAGAGTTCTTTGAGCTAGCGAATGGCATCCTGCTATGGATTCATTAAACTTACATCATCTTAGGTTCTACTAAATGATACTAGGAAGAAGCTCTTGGTTGAGATGAGGAATTTCGTGGGTTGCTTGAACAAATCGGTTGATGTACTCTTTTAAACCTCATATTTTTCTATTTGATTGTGAAAAAATAGGCTACCTTTTAGGGATATATGGTTAATAGAGAAATTGTGAAAGAATCACTAAGTTAATTGTTCCCACTTGATGATGGATTCAACGGGTATCTGATTAAACCATGTTAGGGTGCATTTTGATAGCTTAAGTAGAAGATCTTGCAATATGTTGTCTTGCTCAAACCATACAACTCCATACATATTGGGAAGTTATCCATGCACTATTAAGGGTGGTTTGTATACATCGAATTCTAGAAAGTTTGTGACCTTTATTCCATAATGAAGTAATTCTGCTAGAATAGTGGGATAGAAGGGTCTGCGCCTAGTGAAGGTCACAAACAAATGGGAAGTATTTGTCCTTTGTGCTAAGCATACATTTTGGAACCATGGAGTAGAGGGTAGTCCTAATGGTGGCTAGCTATTACTGTCAGGACAGGTTGACTGGATAGGGGCTAGGCAATCTACTTAAAAAGGTATAAGGGGAGACTAACCTCATCCTTTGCTTGCCTTTACTCAATGCACTCCAAAGATGGGCACATCTCCCGATTGTAGAGGATTAGGGAAGTTCTAGTGGATGATGCTCTGTGGCGTACTAAGATCTTGCTTTTGCTGTTGCTCACATTAAGATGTCTTTAACCAGCGTCATCAAAGCTTCTTATGTAATTTGAGGGATTGATCCCATAGTGTGAGGAGCTTGTGGTGCTGTCGGAGCCCTGATATGGAAGGTCCTTTAGGTGACAATCTAGCTGTTGGTGGAGAAAACATCCCTCTTTGGTTACACACAATATTTTCTCCTTAAGAAGGCATTAAGGTGCTGGAGTCTCTAGCCTTGGGTCTCATTTGTATCATCAATGTTCCATGAACTAGAAAGTATTTTTCATAAATAGTGTTAAAATGATATTGCTTGGTTTTGAATCTAGGAATCTTCTTAAAAATGGTTTGACTATGAGCTGAAGTTACATTTTGTAATTTAAGAACATACTTGCTTTGAAAAGAGCGCTTAAGTTAATTGAAGTGTTATTTGCCACTTTTCTAGTCATAAGCTAATATTTATAGTGATTGAGCCCTTAATGAGCTGAGCTTATTATACTCAGTGACCTAACTCAATAGTCTATATATTTATTTTTTTATAATAATTTTAATTATGTATCCCCAAGGTATATGTGGGGTATATCACCCATATATTTTCTAAATAGATTTATGAGAAGATGGGGGACTCACAAATTGGACCATAGAATTCAATAATTTCTTTGTTATTTTTACGTCAACATGATCAACAAAAATCTTTTTAAGTTAATTTAGTTTTCGTTACAATACTTATTATTAAGAAATCAATTTTAGGAAAGAACGTCCATTTTTTTATATATATGAATAGTGTCCATTATGTTTTCTCATTGTCAATTCCTAATTACACTTGATGTTTCTTTCCATTATAGATATTAGGAAAGGCATAAAATAGTTATAGGTGCCTGAAATGAATATTAATTATTATATCGCCTTCATATAAAAGAGAAGAATGATTTTGACACACTTTTTATATATGGTAAAACTTTTATAAACTAAAATAAATTATAAAAAACTGTTTACATTTTATATTGTATGATATTTTTTAAATACTTTTAGTTTATTTATTTTGATTTTCAGATAAATTAAAAAAATTATGATAAAGTGACAATAGTAGGCAGTAATGGTTAGGGCTGTAAACGGATATTAAACAGATCGGATAGGTTGTATCCGTATTTATTTAAATTTTACAATATCCGTATCCGTATCTGTATCCGCCGGATATTTTTTATTAACATCTGAATTCGTATCAGCTGGATATTATCCGAATTCGGACATATCCACATTCAATTATAATTATTCCGAATATCTGTTTATAAGTATTCGAATATCCGTTTATGAATATCCGAATATCCGAATCTGTTAACTTATAATAAAATGTATATTTTTTCTAATAAATTTCATTTTAAAAAATTATCAAATAAATAATATAAAAAAATCTAGAAAAAACAACAAACAAACAATAAAATTAACATACTTCAAAGATCAGAGATAATTTTTATTTTATTGTAGCAATTAATTTTTTTAATTTTAAAATTAACTATTCATTAATTTGTTATATATTGATTAATTTTATCATTTATATATTAATTTTTCAATTTTTTTTGATTTAATATTATTCAATTATCATCATTATCGTCTAATTTTTTAATTAATTCTTTAATTACTAATTTATACATATATTTATTTATATATAGATTATGAAATTTCATATTAAAAAAATAAAAATAATTTGTTATGTATAATAGTATATTATACATGGTAACTTTTTAAATATTATTTATACATTAAATACATAAAAATATAATATATTATATATAATATTTTTTTAATATTATTTATCGGATACGAATAATGAATTTAATTAAATTATGGATAATTGAATATATAAACGGATATGTATTCGGAGCGGATATTAAACGGATCGGATATGCATTTATCATATTTGTATCCGTTTACAGTCGGATGTCTATTTATCGAATACGGATTATATCCGCTTTAAACGAATACGGATTATATCCGCTTTAAACGAATACGGATAACAGCCCCATAAATAGATTCGAATGCGAATGATAAACGAATTTATGAATATCCATTTATAGTCCTAGTAATAGTAGGTTGTAAATGATGATTACTTCTCTATACATAAATCTTAATTACAAAAGTTCAGAACGAATATTTTCAAAATATCCCTCGAAACACATAAAGAACGCTTGTTCCTTGTTAGACTATACATGGAATACATATTTTTTGAATATAAGAAATGAAGCAAAATTAGTACCTTGCCTGCTAGTAGCATGCAATATTTTTAATCAAACTTGATCACACTGAACTAGAGATGAACAAAAATTAGATCTTTATTTATTTAAATTAGTAACTTTGGCACACTCTATGTATGTGTTAAAGTTTTTATAATATACAACAAATAAAAATATATATTTTTAAATAGTATGAAAGTTTGTTAATAATTTCAATATATTTATTTGAATTTAGACAAATAAAATTAAAGAATTACGATAAAGTGGTATTATTGGAGCCATAAAGTGACAATACTGGGTTGTAGAATGACAATGGTGGATTGTAAATAATAAATGCACTATGCATAAATTATAATTATAGGATGATAGTGGGGTTATTTTCAAAATAAAAATACATCAAAAGGATTAATACTTTTTTAAAGATATTGGTTTGTAAAATAACAAAACATAAATATAGGAATTTTTTTGTTTATTGGCAAAAAATCAAAGTAAGAGAAGAACAAAAGATTATCATTAAAGTGGGCAAAGAAAAATTCCAAAATTAAGTTGGTAAAAAATATGACTGGAATAAATCATTAAACTATTCAAATTAATTTTGAGAGGTATAAGAATTGCGAAGACGAAATGAGTTGGGCTAATTGTTGGAAATATAATGCATAGTGGGTAGAGGTTATTAATATATGTATATTTATATATGCATATGTGTGTCTCTCAAACTTATGATTTACTTGTGCATTATTAAATGTCATCACCATTGCTATGAGAAACATGTATGTGGGTTTGATTTAGAGGGTGTTTGTGTGAGCTTCTAAACTTTTAAAATATTTTATAAGATGTTTAAAAATTTATAAGATGATAAAAAGTGTTTGGTAATTATTTTTTAAAAGGAGTTTATAAGATTCTAAAATAAGATGTTAGCATTTTATAAGATCTTTTAAAAAAAAATAAAAAACTCTAACTTATTTGTAAGATTTTAACTAATTCATTTATTTTTAATCATTTTAATTACAATATTACCATTACTAAAATCTTATAAGCTCCAAAAATATTTTATAAGATGTGGGAGCTTATAAGATGTTTTAAAGAAGTTTAGCCAAGCACCCTCTTAATCGGATGCACTAATTAGAAGGTTTTTCAATGTTTTATGTTTGTGAATGTTGGTATGTGAAATACTATAGAAATCTACGTTTTTATATATAAATACTATATAATTCTTAGTCATACGAGTCTTAAATTGTGTTTGGCTAAATTTATTTAAAACATCTTAAAAGCTCCTACATCTTATAAGATATTTTTTGAGCTTACATGATTTTAGATCTTATTTTTGAAATAAGTTGTTGAATTGTTTAGATAAAATAAGATTTTGGAGTTTATAAAATGTTAGTAATGACAATTTTGTTATTAAAATAATTAAAAACTAGAAGCTTGTTAAGATCTTATAAATAAATTAGGGTTTTCTTACTTTTCTTAAAAGAGTTTATAAGATTGTAACATCTTATTTTAGGATTTTATAAGTTTCTTTTTAGAAAAAATTACTAAATACTTTTTATCATCTTATAAGATTTTAAACATCTTATAAGATATTTCGAGGAATTTATAAGTTCACCCAAACACCCTCTAAGAAGTGCTTACCCAAGATGAGGGATGAAAGTGAGGTTGAGTACTTCTAGATTCTAGTGAGGCGCTCTCATCTCAATCTATAGTGGTGTAAGGATTTAACCACAAGAATATATGTCAGACTTATTGAGGTGGTCATCAACTAAAATCTTTAAATGTTTAAGTTAAAAGGAATTATGGAAAATCATAGATAAATTGAAAATTGAGCTCCAAAGGTAAATTTGGTTACAAACACTAAATCTTTTTAAATATACGGGTATTGTTATTTGCATTCCAAAATTTGTTATTGACACTCCATTCTAAATTTTTGTGTTAAGTTATTGACCAAAATATCTACTTACTTTTCATAGTTAAGTTAATTTGCAAGATAAATATACCCTTTAGTATAATAATTATCACTTTTAACTTTATTACTCATGAAAACATTCCACCTTAACTTGTCTAACTTAATACGAAATAGTAGTAACTTAGCAATTGAATATTCATGGATAACCTAAGAATGGATAGTGACAAGTTGGGCAAATTTACAATAGGTAAAATTATCTATTTTTTTATTGAATACAAGATAATGAACCATTACCCATGACTATGGGTAATGGATAACCCCTAGGTACAGGTATTTTTATTTTTATTTTTATACTTGATGGTAAATTAATATGTATTTATTTATTTACATAATTGATGAGGGTGTAACTAGTTTAGGGGTAAGTTGGGCTAAAGTCCAATTCGATCAACCAGAGGCACACACTAGCCTAGCATGGCAGAAAAGGTGGTACTAGTAGTGGCATATGCCATTAACGTAGAAACATGCTGCCTATCAGAGAATTCAATGCGGTAGAGAGGCTGTCGCGTCTGCTTGACCTCCCCGATCGAGATAAATACTTGTCTGTGAACTATTCCTATAGACTCTAGTCGACAAAAGGGCACTGTGTTGTATCCAAATATCTCCCTGATTGAGTGCTAAGCAAAACATCCTCGACCATGGTCGACCATACTCTGGTCGACAAAGGTAAATCCTGATACTCTCGCTGGCAGATAAGGCCCAGTGACGTTGGGTTCGATTGATAACATGGTTGACCAACAATAAGTTGGGCTTGATAGATAATTAGGTTGTTTCACATTGTATCTTTCATTTGGTCAAGAGTTATTAGGCTGCGCCTATTGAACTATCCCATATCAGTAATATATATTATTCAAATATTATTTAAATAAAACTAATAAAAAAGGCTAGAAGTTTTAAATATTACATTGAATAAGTACTTAAAGTATGTCATGTGTTTTAGTTTGAAAAGAACAACTTAAGTGTTTAAACATCCATCGATTTTAAATTATATTGTATTTTGAAGTTCAAATTTAAATACTATTATATGTCAAAAATATTTTGAACTAAAAATTTAAATAAAACTTAAATATTATTGTTATCATAGAAAAATGTGCTATACCTTCAAAATTATTTGTGAGAAGTAGAGAAAAATTTAATATATATATATATATATATATATGGGTATCATGGGTTACCCATGGATTGGGTTAAAAAGTGGCAAGTGATTCAGCGGTGGATAAAATTACCCATATTTTATTAGGTGGAAAAAATGAGGTCTATTATCCACAGTGATGAGGTTGAAAGCTGTGTTTACTAGATTGCGTTAGTGTTTAGGCTAATTTGACTTGGCTAGTTGGGTGGTCCGACTGAGAAATAGCTTTGGGTTGAGTCTGCAATCATGAGCAAATGTTAGACTAGCAGAGGTACCCTCAGCTAAGGCACTTCGATGCTCAAGTCAGTACAGGTGGAGTAGATAAATTGAGCAGTAGAGTAAGGGCGTATAGTAAAGAATGGCATACCTCAGGAGTAGCTGGCAACGGGGTATTTATAGCCTTCTCCAGATAAATGATATGTTTAAGATATCCCTAACATATGTTAAGGGGCTCTTTCTTTGTATGGGGAGCTTTAGATCATCTCCCATTCCTGTACTATTCCAGGTGGTGTCCTCTCCTACTTTCCAAGATAGAATAGGACATGGGTGGCATATCTCTTTACAGTAGCGGAGGCAGAGGTGGTATGGGGCAGCATGTTTCATTAATGCAGAGGCATGTTAACTATCAGGGCATTAAATGCAGCAAAAATACGATTCGGTGCTGGAACGACCTCATTGGTTGACAATGGGATCAACCATAGAATTGGTTTCTAGGAGCGGGCGGCCAACTCTGGGGTTGCAGCACTCGAGACCTCTCATAGAATATGGTTAAGGATGAGCGCTTGACCTGGTTCTATGGTCGAGCGACGTGGTCTTGCTTATTGCTCAAGTGACATGGCTATGCTCGACAACCTAACTGGATCTCTTAGGTAAGATGGGCCTAGAAGTACGTTTTAGGGTTGATAATTGTTGGGTTAGGCCTATTGGACTATCCCATATCACACATCTTTTAGGTACCCGAGGGTATGAATAATGTTTTGCCAGGTCTTAATAGCAAGGTGCAATGCCATTTTCTTTATTTATTTCACTTTTCTGATAAATAAAATAAAACCCATATTTGGGGTGTGAAAATATACTATTTTGATGTCATACTATCATTTTTCTATTGAAGTTCATAGTCATATCTTCAATGAGATGATTGAATTTAGAGATGGAATAATTTATTCATTTTTATGTGCCTTATTAAGTTTGATATGGAATGGATCAAGGCTAGGAATTAATCAAGATTACACTTAATAAGAAACTGAATAATACATTAAGGGCATAATTGTCCAATAATTTAAATTAAATGATATCTTGAAAAATAAAGGGATATAATGGTTAATTCCTACAGATTAAAAATAAATTAAAATACTAATAACAAAATTTGAAGTACAAATAACAATACCCTAAATATACATGTGAAACTATTTATAATAAGCTCAAAGTAGCCAGCACTATACATAAGCAAATGACAAATAATATATAATTAAATGCCCCAATGTCAACCTAAATAAAATAAAAAATGCATAGTATTATTCTTTATTAGAAAAATTTGATAAAAAAATATATATTAGCTTAAACTTAGCATAATCATGGTAACAGTTATCCACCTCTGTGACATTTCATGGGCAGTCTTTCTTTTCTTTGAAGGCTTGCCCTTCTTAGAAGTCCCTCTTTGTTGATGATTTCGACAATCTTTAGCTTTATGCCTCAATTTGCCACAAACATAGTAATTGTTTACATCCATGTGCCTCTTTCTGGCAGTAAATTCCTTATTTCCTTTGAGAACAACGATAAATGTTGCTGTGATAACTTTATCCAAATCTAAGTTTTTGTTTCTTTAGATATGAAACTTTGTTGACTTGTAGCATGCGATTATGAAGCTCATCCAGAGCCCCACGAGGAAGCCAATGGGCTTGTCCTGTTGGGGCAAGTGTTCAAGGCAAAATAAGCGTGATGCGGGACTCTACAAGCAGCTTTTTGAGAAAGTGCAGCCCCTGCTGCGTCTGGGTTGGAAAGTGATATCAAATTCTCCCAACTCAATGGCTCATTCTATTAACCTCCCAAATGCATTTGGCTTTGAAAGCAATTGCTTCAACGGTTGGTAATAATCCTACTCCTAAAAACTTATTGATGCTAAATGGCTTGAGATTAATAGTGATCCATCTAAGGGTAAAGTGTATGGTTACGGGAACACTTATCTTAGCTACTCCATTCCATGAGCAAAGCGTATGAGATATAAGTGCATGTTAGTGGGTACATATTAGAGAACAAGGCACTGAAAACCTACTCAAAGAATAAACTAGTTGGATTTCTTTAGTGTGAAACTTTTGTATTTTTCCATCTAAAATTTGGACTAGTCTCTTTTTGATTAAATTCTTTCTGAAGTGGTAGATCTTCATACTTAAAGATATTTGAGGTGTTGGGGGGGGTGGTAACTCGACTAGCGAGTCTAGTAGCTCTTCTAGTAATAGTTCAACATCAAGTAGTTCTAGCGACCAATGAGACTTCCAAGTTCTCTAGTCCATAAGTTGGAATAGGACCAAAGAACTGATAATAGAGGACCCAAATAGTTCTTATTGCGAGTGAAACTTTTCTGAAATATTCTCTGAATATCTAGATACGTCGTAGAAATAATTATTTTCAAAAACATGACTTCCAAGACCCTGAACTCAACACCTCTCCTTTGATGTTTGAAATGAATTATGAGATCAATTTAATATAAGATTTAAGGATTTCTCTTCCAATTAACTCAATTATTCCTAAAATTAACATATATCGATACAAGTCTAGATCCATGAATTCATACAACATCCATGCATGGTTATATTCTCATCTCTAGATGCCTTGCAGTTGTCCAAAAAACTTCATTTTTTCCAACCCAAGTGGTTGTTATTGTGAGTGAAACCTTTTTGAAATATTCTAAAAGTGTTTAGATATGTCGCAAGAAAAATTATTTTCAAAAACACGACTTCCAGGACCCTCAACTCACCCGTGGAGCTTGTTTGTGCTTCTTCCCCTCACCTTCTGGATCTCTTTGGACATGGTCCTGGTCACAAGGTCTATGCTCTCGACCTCGATTTGATCTCAGGGACTAAGCATACAGGCAGTGCTTGTTCAACTTTGATTGGGATATTTGTGGCACTTCACCATATAATGTAGTTTAAAATATTTCTGTAAATTCCAAAAGCTTTTGCTTTAGTACATTTTACTCTAATTTATGTAAAAGGAAAATATTTCTAGCGCTGAAAAGTCTAAAATTCACTTGGACAAGGCTTGCAAATCTAGTGGTCATGCACTGCATCTCTTCTCAGCCATTTGATAAAGCCACATTTTGGACAAGGGCACATCAAAGCATAATGCCTACAGGCTTGCTAATATGGATGGAGATGAGCTCCCTCGCTCATGGAACACCATCAACCTGAAGAAATTCTACATATGAAATTGCATTGTAATCATCCTCGTATTCTTTGATATGAATAAAGTTCAAGGGGTGAATTCCTTAGAGGTCAGTCACCTTCCAAGCAAAAATGTCAATGTTTCTCTTGAAAAAGTTGGCCATCATGCATTCTATGTTACTCCCCAAATTAGTCTCAATCTTTGTAGTTCAATCAAAATTTTTGGGTTCAAGCTCATGGGATGTTGAGTTGAGGGTCCTAGAAGTCGTGTTTTCAAAAGTAATTTTTTCTGCGACGTATCTAAATGCATTGAGAATATTTCAAAAAAGTTTCACTCACAATAACAATGATTTAGGTTAGGAAAAATGAAGCTTTTTGGGGGATCTTTGAGGGTTTGTAGCTGTTAAATTGGTTGAAAAGAATTGAAAGATTAGGCTATTGATGATGTCGAAGTTCAATGTAAATATGAAAGTTGAGATTTATGAAGTTTTATTCTTATGAAAAGATGTTTCAAATAGTTATATACACAAATACATTATATATGTTATATATTGATATAGGACCAACTCATTACAGCCCTTTAGGCCCAATAAGCTTACTGGGCCCAGATAGAATGCATGTTGAGGACAACATGAACTCGACATACCTCGTTTGCTTTACAACTCTTTGTAAACTTTAACCAACGCACCATTCATGTGTCCTTGAGACTTTTAAAGTTTGTAGATGCTATCATGAGATAAAGGGATAGGATAATCTTTAGCCCAATTCATGAACCAGGGTCATATAAAGCTTAGCTAAAAATATTAAAAACAGAGATCATACATTCCACAACATTATTCGGATTTGGCATATTTTCTCTAGTGAAGGCATTAGCACGTGCCTGAACTTGAGGTTTTCCATGAGGTTCTCCCATCTACTTTTTTCTCGATTTAATGTGTCATTAGTTAATATTAACATAAATACATGGACCATTTATTGTCTTCAACTAATAAAATATATAAAAGAATACATGGATTATCTATAGTCTTCAACCAGTAAAAAACATACAAGAGAATTTCATTTTTCCCAACCCAAATTGTTGTTATTGCAAGTGGAACTTTTTTTAAATATTCTCAAAGCATTTAGATGCATCGCAAAAAAAATTATTTTTGAAAACATGACTTCTAGAACCCTCAACCCAACACCCCATGCTGTGATCCGCAGGGAAGAGCTATGGCAATTCTGCCACGATCAATCCACAAACCTGAGCATCGCCTCCACATCATCAGATTTTAGTTCTACTCGCAGTAACTATTTATAGTAGATTTCAAATAAATAATGTCATATAGAGTCAAGCTGACATGGAAATAGATTAAGTTAGGCTAGGCTTTGACTTGAATAGACCAGATCTATGCGTTCAAGGCATTCATCACAGATTTCATCAAATTTTGGTGTTTGATTTGAGATTAAAGTGCGAAACCCTTAAATTGGTGTTATCTTCCTCAAAACAAATTCAAGAAGATTCAACAACAAATATAAGGAGGATAAAATCTCCATGTTGCCCGAACCAATCTTGCATCATATCTTATCCTTTCTTCCCATAAAAGATGCCACTAAAACTAGTGCCCTCTCAAGAACATGGAACTAGGCATGACCAATACCCGATTGTAGAAGATCAATACTCCCTAGCTAGATCCATTAGAGAAATCATGGAGGTAAACACCTAAAAAAATGGGTATAGAAATATGAACTCGAAGCTATCTTTACCTCTTCAATTTTAGCTGTATCTCGGGGCTTATTAATAAGATAAGCCAAAACTTGCACCTTGCATAGTCAGCGTTAGAATACCCAAGAAGATTAAAAGTTTTGGATCGAGGGTACCAAATGCCATTGTTGGTGGTTCCTTTGAGATAGTGAAGGATTCTTTTGACAGCCTTAAGAGAAACCAAGATATCATCAATGAAGATGACCACAAATTGATCTAAATAAGGTCTGAATATCCGGTGCATCAAATCTATGAATGCTGCCGGGGTGTTAGTTAGGCCAAATGGCATCACCATAAATATTTTCTGACTGGCCTATATGACATGATGCCATATCCTGGTGAAGTAGCATCATCTTCAACCACAAGAAACTAAACTGCAAAAAAACTCATTTTCAACCCAACCCATTTTCAACCCATAATATAAACCTATTTTGAGCCCAACCCAACAAATCTCTATTCTCTATACTATGAATATCCCTCACTAAGTCCTTTGGACTTACCCCCTATTTCTTCTATATTTTCTCAGATAGGACTAAATGATAGGCTTGGACTTTTGATCGGATCAATGAGTATAATGCAGAAAATAAGTCAAAATTCATCCCCCAAAATTTGCCATACACATTTTTAAAAGAGTATTTGTATTCTCCTTTCGAGCCTTAATTAAAAAAAGATATAAACTAAGATTAAGGATAAAATCTAATTATTGGCTTGGAAGATTAAGCCATTGGCATTACTATAACGAACACTCCAATACATTATACTATCCTCCAAGCCAACAAGAGATCTTGATATTGTTTAAAGAGGATTTGTATTACTTTAAACCTTTTTTATGTTCCTCCTCCTATAAAAGGAACCCAAAGGTGTATTCTTCTCCAATTTGAGTTTAACTCACATCTTGAATGAATTCAAGAACATATTTGAAGAAATTCTGACGAGTTAAATGTTTTTACCTCTATCTGAAGCAATTTTTTGCGTTGAAAAGTAACACATCCCAATTTCTTGTAATTTGAAACATCTTCTTATCAACATGTGTTTAATGTTAACTTGTTTAGTGAGCGTGGAATAGAAGCTAACCCCGAAAGATCAAAGCAATAATGGGAATGAGCTTACCTAAGTTAGTAACAGATGTGCAGAAGCTGATCAGAAAGATCGCCTTTCTAAATCAATTCATTTCGAGGCCTTCAAGTGGTATCAGAGCCTAATTCATGTTATGATTTGAATTTTTGATTGGTTGATTCATGTAGTGAATTGGTCAAAATCACCAAATTCTTGATTCATATGTTGGATTAGAGTGTTTGGTTGATGTTGTTCAACAACCCATTATCGTGGGATCTTAATCTACGGATATTGGCTACATGGCATGGTATGATTAGATTACATGATGATTTATATCACCGCCCTATGCCACCATGGACATGAGATATCGTCCAGATGATACCCTTGCATCAAAATAATAGGACTCCAAAACTTTTCCAAATCAATTAGATACAGAGAGAAAACCAACATATCATAGGCACAACTCCAACTCTAAACCTCAATAGCTAGCGACCAAACAATTTACTCAAATTAAATCATGAATCAATTAATTAATAAATCAAAGTTTTACTCACAATTTGATCAACAAAACCTCAAATTCACGAACCAAGCACACCACTGTGATTGTCGCATTGCTACATAATAAATGTTAAGTTGTTATACAAATGGCTAATTGAATATGTAATTTAGCTATTGATATATTTATGCTAAATATTTAATTTTTATTTTGCAAATTCAAGCATTGAGTATGGGTAGCAATTTTGACCTGTTTTTTGGTATTTTGAAATGTCGTAGTTTTTCACTCTTAAGTTGATTTCTCCAACTTCAATGGGGGTGACTTCTTCTACTCCATATACAAGGCTGAACGACAATTCTTTGGTAGTTGTCTTCGGTGGTAAGGCAAACCATTATTGTTGAGACAAAGCTGGGTCAAGTATTTCCACAATGTCTTGCTTAGAGATAGTTTATAACCTATTGATATCAAAGCTAGCTAGTGATGCGCTTATCCTGGTGTCCAAAAAACTTCATTTTTCGCTACCCAAATGGTTGCGAGTGAAACTTTTTTGAAATATTCCCAAAGTATTTAGATACGTCTTAGAAAAAATTATTTTTGAAAACACGACTTCCAGGACCTAACAATTAAATGCTTATCTCAAAATCTCCAATAAAACTGCAATCAAATTGGATTCAAAAATGACCAAAACTCTTTTGATCAATCATCAACATCCTATATCAACACATAACATCAATTAATGACAATACAAACCCCATGACTATTTATGTAATAACGGCGCATTTAGCATGCTTCATAACGATGGTGCTGATCGAACCCAAAAAATTACCATATTAGTCTCGTAATTTTAGACCATTAATAGTATAATTGTAATTATAAGATTGAATGAGGACATTGACAAGTAAACCTATTTTTTACGCCTATTATAAGGGGGGAGGGTGCTTAGAAGGGTGATGGGCAGTGGTTGAACATATGGGTTGGGCATTGGCCTAGCAATGCCCAATGCTTGTCTTTCCCGCCTAAGCATCCTCTGTGGGTGTTGGCCCAATCTTGAAATGAGGGCATTTATAGATATACGAATTTTTATCCAATTGAAAAGTAACATGTATAAAATAATATGCTAGTTATTAGCTCAAAAATTTTAATTTATTTTAAAATTTATTAAATTTAATTCTAAAAGCGAGCAGAGTGAGTAGAATCTGTACTAACTTGTACACGCTTAAAAGAATGAGAATTTTACCTTGCAAGGATATTATTTTAAGTTATAGAAAGCATTGTCGTGTTTTTGCCACCTATCCAAGTAGATCTCTCATTACTTAACTTTCAAATTATTTTGAATATGAATGAGAAAGGTATTTAAATGGAGGTATGATGACTTTATTTTTATTATTAAAGAAAACATATGTATCTCTAGTTATTAATAATTCATTTAGTAGTTAATAAATATTGAAACTACTCCTGCCAAATAAAGAAGTGTTGGGCTTGTTAATAATTAATCTAAGAGCTATTGAATACTATTATAAATATCGTACTATCACAAATAATAAATAGTAAAATAATGGATAACTTTTTTAAAATTAGAGAAATAGGGTGAATGCCTTATTTCTATATAAAATGGTATAATCATAATTAACTCAAATACCTTATTTGTATACATAACAGCACTGGAAATTTATTTATTTATTTATTTATTTATTGTATTATTTGGCTTTTAATTATGTAAATTAAAGGCCCCATTTTCATTTTCGCCACAAGTCTCAAGTTTGGCTGAAATGGACCTATAACTTTTTTGTTTTTACGTGAATTATTTTATTTCATCTTAAGTTTTTTTTTTTTTTTTTTTTTTTTTTTTTGTTTACTTATAATGAAATTTCAAATAAATCTATTAAAATTATTAAAATAATTTAGCAACTTTTTTTAAAAAATAAATATATTTTCTTATTTTATATAATATATTTATATACATACATCCTGTGTGCGAAAACTGCTAATATAAATATATTATATTTATATAATATATTTTCTATATTTATATATAGAAAGGAAGTGTTCAATTAAAAGTCACTTAATTTTGATATAATTCTCAAATTTGGATTTTAAGTTTTTCAATTAAATTTAAAAAAATTATTTGATTCATATTGTCTTGCAATTATTTGATGGATAAATTAACATTTACTTGAAGATCCATTCTTTCATGATAAAAGAGTAAACAATATGCACGCTCAAAGTGGTTTCTTAATTTATTTTAACTTGGAACGAGAGAGAGAGAGATATATATATAAAGCTTGAATACGTGATTTGTTGAGATGACCAAGTTGGTCTGAGGCTCCAAATTAAGGTTCTGGTCTGACGGTTCGAATCCCACTCTCAACAATTAGAAAATTTTTAATTTCTTTTTAAAAAAATCTAAGATTCATCAATCTTTTTTAAGATACATTTACCAAGAGATTTGTATCCTATACAACAACTAACATAAGCCCCGTACTGTACACGGTATTTGATTAGAACAAAATAAAATAGTAAGTCACATTTTATAAAATTATTTCAAATAGTTAAACAATTTTGCCAAATACTGTTCATTAAAATGAAAAGGAATAGGGTCATTAATATCAAGTGAAATTTTTTATGTAAAATATTTCTATATTTCAGTTATATTTCGTGTCAAAGTGTGAGATGCAAATATAATATTCTTGTAAAATATAGATAATGATAGAACTATATTATAATTAAAAATAAGAAAATGAAAGGATAAAGTCATGACTCTATATGAAAGCGTGTGATACAAATATTTTTGTAAAATATTGTAACTTAATACAATATTTAAAAAATAATAAGTTAAAACATACCTTGGATTAATTGAGGTTTAAATTGGCTAATGGTCACTTTTTAATATTTAAGGTATATTTCTTTTTTCATTTTAAATCTAGAGACATATTAGCTAAATTTTGAGATATCAATATGTTTATAATTTTGAGAGCAACAATATTTTACTCACTTAACATATAAACATTGAAATTTGCCAAATAATGGATCTTTTTCTTAAAATAAAAACATTTAAAATAATTTAACAAGATCATTTTTTTCTTTACAAAGCATTTAATAGAAAAAAGTTGTTATTATATCATAGTTAATATAAATTATTATAATATAAAGAACTAAAATTAGAACTATACATACATTTGAAATAGTTTTACGCATCTTATTTTGTTTACTTACCTTCTAATAGGTGATGGAATATAATTATTTTGCATTTAGAAAAATAGTTTTTTTTATTTAAATTATTCGTAGAGCTTTTTGGAAAGTTATTATCAAGAATTACATCAAATATTAATTGAGTTTAAATTTTGTTTTATTGAAATATAATAGGATTAGCAATTGTGATTACCAAAACTATTAATTGCTATTTTTACTCAACATCCTCAATTTTCAACTTTCATTAAAATTTGTAAATGAAATTCATAAATTTCACATATATATATATATATATATATAAAGAATCAACCTGTTAGAATTTGTACTATATATGCATATAAATAACATATTCATTTAGAATAAAAATAATAAAATTAATTTGAGTCGGTCCTAGTGGTGCCCGGGTTCGTAGGGATAGGCCCCTCGAGGTATCACAATGTTTTCTAAGTATGAGGCTGTGTCGTGACCTAGCTAGATTTTTGTAGGCAACTTTGCTTTGCTTATCCTCAAGCACATGTTTTTCTCGTTGGATGGCTAAGTGTAGGGTTGGCGCTACTTTATTTTTCAGGCTTACACATTGTTAGTCTTCAGCAATTTCACCATGAATGTTGGGTAATTTTATGTGTTCTTATTTGGTCTTTGCTTAGTTGGATATCTTGCATTTTCATTTCTATAATTTAGTGATTGTGATTTTTATCATTCATTTGCTCCACTTGTAATTTTATCATGTTTTGTGCATCCTTGGGGTTTTGTGACGAGATGGTTTGTGCACCCTTAGGGTTTTGTTGAGTTGCATTGTTGTGAGAGTCCCTTGGAGTCTCTTGTTGAGAGTTCTTTCCATGTGCCCTTAAGGTCTTGTACTGCGAAGATGTCGGCTTGCGAGCCTCCTTGGGAGGTCTTATCACTAAGATATTGTTACGTATGCCTAGAATTTTATCACTAAGCAGTTGTCTTGCACACTTAGGTCTTCTAGCGAAGCTTTGTGATTCACGAAGTACTTATAAATTTTTGTGGAGCTTTAGGTTTCAGAGTTTGCCTTGGATCTCTAATAAAGCTTTAGGCTTTATGAATGACTTAGAATTTCTGGCAGAGCATTACACTTTTGGAGCAACTTATAATTTCTAGTGGATCTCTTCAAGAATCACTTAGGATCTTTGGTGGAGCTTTATGCTCCTTGAGTCACTTTGAATTCTTGCGGAACTTTATGCTTCAAAGATCCCTCAAGATCTTTGTGAAGCTTTGCACTATGTGAATGATTTAGAATTTCTTATGAAGGATGCTCCTTCGTCATATGTGTCATAGGCAGCTGACAGTGTTATAGTAGTAGGTAGTAGGCCCATGCTTGTTAGTTGTTGGTGTGGGTGGGGGGTCGACTCTTTCTTTCATGCTAGTCGCTAGCGGGGCTGTTGGCTTCAGGGTGATATTAGATTGCCCCTTACCTTTCTCGGGTGTTATGGGATTGGCTGCTTATTTGAGAGCCTAGCTTTGAGGTGGTTGCCCCATGGATTGGGTGATTGCACTATTGATATTATTGCCTTTTCATACGATCATGCCATAATTAGACCAGTATTGGTGCGCAAATATTGTCCTTCCCACAAGGTTGTGGTAAAGCTTTACATTTCATGAACAACATAGGATTTTTTTGGAGCTTTATGCTCTATGAATACTTTAAAGTGTTTTAAAGCTTTATGCTCCATCAATATAAGTATTTTTTGAGCTTTGCACTCCATGAATAATTTAGAATTCTTTTGGAGCTTTATGCTTCGGGATCCCTCAGGATCTTAGTAGAGTTAGTTGTTTTGGGATCCCTTACAGATTTATTGCAGAGTCTTGTCATTTGTGGTCAGTTGTGAAGATATTGTTTCATGGAAAGAGCCTCGTAGGGTCTCTCATGGAGATTTCTTTTGGCATGCCCTTTGGGGTCTTACCATGGATATATTGTTCCATAGAGAAAGTCTCTTATAGAGACGTTGTCTAGTGAAGGAGGCCTTTGGTGTCTCCCGCAGAGATATTTTTCTATTAAGGTAGCCCCTTAGGTCTCATGTGGAGATGTTCCATGGAGAAGCTCTTAGGATCTTCTGCAGAAATGTTGCTTTTGTGAAGTGAGCCACATAGGGTATTCTACAGAAAAGTTTTTTAGTGTACATGGAGATGTTGTTCCACGGAGGAAGCTACTTGGTGTCTCATGCAGAGATGTTGTTTCATGAAGGGTACCACTTGGAGTCTCCCGTGGAGATATCTTTTTACATGCCCTTTAGGGTCTTACATCAAAGTTGCTAGCTTATAGCTCCCTCAAGGGTCTTACCATAAGAGTGTCGTTTCGAGAGCACCATGGATCTTTATGTGAGATTTCTTCTTCTTTTTTTTTTTTGTCCTTCAAGATCTTATCATAGGATTATCTATTTGTAAGCCCCCTTTAGGGCTCATGGCAAGGTTAATTTCTATGAGGCCCCTTAAGGGTCTTATAACAGTCTCAATTTTTACAAGCAATTTAAGTTTCCACATGCCCCCAAGTGGGTACTTGTAACAAGCTTTGTCTGCCACTGTGCCCCTTTGGGAGTCTTATTGCAGTACTGATTGGCGTGTGCCACATTGGAGGCCTTATAGCAATCTTGATTGTTGTGCACTCCTTTAGAAGTCTTATTGTAGTTTTGATTGTTGTGCACCCTCTTGAGGGTCTTATAGTAGCCTTGATTGTTGCACATTTTGGGGTCTTATAGCAATCTTGTTGGTTGCGTTCCCCTTTAGTGAGTTATTGCAATCTTTATTTGTTGTGCACCTCTTTGAGGTCTTCTTGTAGTCTTTATTTGTTGTGCACCCCCTTATGGGTCATATAACATTCTTTATTTGCTATGGGCCCACTTGGTAGTCTTACAGCAGTCTATGTTGCTCTATGGAGGGCACCTCTAACGATCTCTCAGGGAGATATTATTTTTACATATCTCTTGGGGTCTTACCACAAATGTGTTATTCATGTGAGAGGTTAGTTTGTAATAAATATAGACAAGTACTTAGAAGGAATTAGGATTCTTCATTAAATCTCAAAGGAACATTTTCGTCTCCCAAGTTTAGATGGACTTTATTCAAAACAAAGAAAGTATTGATCCAAGCTATTGAAAATCAAACTTAAACTTTTATTAGAAATTGAACCTAGTCTAATAAATTGAAAGAACAAGTTTTTCTGGTGGTAACTCTAATGCACCTCAAGGTAACATTTCTTGAGGTCAGAAATGTTCTAGATCTTAGAAAGGGCAATTGGGTCTCCGAGAGTAACTTATCCCTTCGTAAGAACCCCTCTTTTGCACACTCACATTCATTTGCTTCTTTCTTTTAGGAGTTTGGCCTAATACAGGGAGTCGAGGCTGTTGACTTCAAGAACTGGATCTAACTAGTGTAGTGTAGAGTATATATCCATTGTATAGATATTTTAGGAAATTGGTCTAACTTGGTATATGAGTTGAGTTGAGTAGAGTTAGAGGGTGTTTGGCTAATGTTACTTAAAAAGTCTTATAAGCGCCTACATCTTATAAGATGTTTTTGAAACTTGTAAGATGTTAGATATTTTTTTAAAAAATAAGTTCTTAAATTGTTTGAATAAAATAATATCTTGGATCTTATAAGATGCTAGTAAGGGTATTTTTGTAATTAATATGATAAAAATTAAGCTAGCTTGTTAAGATTTTCAAAATAAGTTAAGCACTCCTTAAAGGGTGTTTGGGTACCCTTATAAGCTCCTTAAAACATCTTATAAAATGTTTGAAAGTTTATAAGATAGTAAAAAGTGTTTGGTAAATTTTTTTAAAAAAGAGCTTATAAACTTCTAAAATAAGATATTATGTGTTTATAAGCTCTTTTTAAAAAGTAAGGGGTTCCTAACTTATTTTGAATATCTTAACAAGATAGCTTAATTTTGATCATATTAATTACAAAATTGTCATTACTAATATCTTATAAGTTTCAAGATTTTATTTTATTCAAATACTTCAACAACTTATTTTAAAAATAAGATCTAATATCTTATAAGCTCCAAAAACATCTTATAAGATGTATAAGCTTATAAGATAGCCAAACATCCTCTTACTCATTTAAAAAGAGTTTATAAGTTCCTAACATTTTATTTTAGAAGCTTATAAGCTCTTATTTTTTAAAAAAATATCAAATACTTTTTCACTTCTTATAAACTCTTAAACACCTTATAAAATATTTTGAAAAACTTATAAATTCATCCAAACACCAAACACCCTCTTAGTTAAAAAATAGGGTCTTATTGCTTGGATATATTAGCTGAGTGGCCTTTGGCCAAACAATATAAGTCTCATACGTAAAGTGCTGGGTTGAAAATTCAATTTTAGCGAGCGCACAATGTGCATGTATTAAAAAAAAAAAAGAATTATTTGAATGTGTCAAGGCATGAACTTGAGCATGTTAACATCGTACATGGTCACAAGCCTACAGTAATTTTGCTCTATGTTCTCAAAAATTAATTCAATTTTTTGTATATTGAACAAAAAAAGTTTCAAACATAATTTAATTTAGTTTAATAAATCTTTCATTTGATTTTCACTATTTTAAATAAACAAAAATAAGAAAAGAATATATTTTTCTCTCTCTTAGGTATCAGGAAAATCGATTCCGAAGTCATTTTTGCTCCAACTCGGATAAGTTTTAAAAGACATTATTTTTGAAAATTATACATACAAACACACACACAAGGAACGCACGCAAAACAAAGAAACGATGGAGGAATTTCGGTATTACAAATCAGCTATGTTTTGTCCTTAATCACATAGGTGACCGAAAAGACAGATGCGCCCTTTCCTTCGAAGTGAAATACACTTTTCTCTCGATTTTTGCTTTGTTTAACTTTATTCTTTACATTTTTTTGAAAATAATATTATTTTATATAATATTAACAGTATTTTACATGCAATTTTCACGTGAATAAAATATTTTTAAATAATACATATTATTTGTGCACATTATTACATTCATTATACTAAAAATTGATATACATCTAAAATATATTTGTAATTTGCATAATTATAAAGATGCTAATCATATAAAGTAAAAATTTGATGGGCCATTACCAGATTAAAGAAAAAAAAATTGAAAAGATATCATATATTATGCTTATTTTTTGATAAGGAAAATTTTTGAATACATGGTGGTTGGACACTTAAATTTTATAAAATGTATAGGATGAGTAAAATGGTAAATTTAATATATTATGCACAACATATTCACTTAATTAAATTAAATTAAATTAATTTATAAATATGCAATTAATTTTTTGTGTTTTTGCAAATATAGTATTATTTTTTTTACTCAATTAATAAAATATTATTATTTTTAAAGTATATTGTTTAAAATAGCTAATTAATAACACCAAATGGTATCAATTAGAATAAAAAACGATATGGTATATTAACATTAAGTAAAATTTTAAAATATTCCTATATTTTATATATATTTTACAATTTCATGTAAAAGCAAATTTTTTATAAGAATATAGATAATGATAGAAATTATAATTAAAAAAAGTAAGAAAATTAAGGTCTCAAGTCGTGAATTTTTGTCAAGGTATGGGATACAAATATTTTAATAAATAAAAATGACAGTAAAATATTAAATTTTAAAAAATAGAGAATTAAAGGATTTTAATAATATTACATTTTATGAATTTTGCGATAGAAATTCATCAAAGAAAATAAAATTTTAACTCAAAATATATAATACCAATGGAATGTTTCGTTGAAAATCTGCCAAAAAGTTTTTCGATAAAAGTTCATCAAAATTCCACTAGAAATAGATTGGAAAGGTCCATTTCATGATGGAAATTTTTAACTATTCCTTTAAAAATTCAATTGTAAAATTTTTATTTTATTATAATATTTGTATTAAATCTATTGAAACCTTTATACAAGTATATGGAGTAGAAGAAAATTTTAACTATTTGAAACAACTTCTATATTATCCCATCAATATACATAATATTAAAGAGATAATATCAAATATTTTATTTGATAAGATTCTAAATCACGTGCCACACCTTGATTGATCACTATCTTATTAAACTGCAATATACAAGTTTATTGATTGGAATCCCGCAATAAAAATTAAACTTTTTTTTCAATTGTTAATAATTTATCAAAAAGTTTATTATGAAAATAGATTATATGAGAATTTGAATTAAGTTATTAATTATTTAAATAAATTTTGAATTTTCTTAGATAAAGATGAGTAATTAATAACCAATGAAAGTTTTTTAATTTAATTAAAAAACTCAAAATTCTAAAAATTCATAATTTGGTCAAAATTATATAATTGCAGGTCCCACATCATTGCGTTATATCTATACTATTATATATAGCACAATGGTGTGGGACCCAAATAATGTAATTTTAATTTTAATTTTACAATTTTGATCAAATGTAAAATTCTTAGAATTTTGAGTTTTTTAATTTAGTTGAAAATTTTCATTGGTTATTTATTTACTTTTATATTTCATTTTAATACGATCAACTTATCTATTATAATTAAAATATCATATTATGTTTATCCAAAATTGCAATATAAATTTCTATCTCATGAGATAATTCAAAAAATATCTATAATCATAATTTTATCTCACATCAGTCTATAATTTAAAAAATATTCCATAAGCATCATATTAAGTACTCTTATCACAAAACTCTATATTATAAATTTAATTTATCATAAGATTAATAGATAAATATTTTATTTATTTTATATATAAATTTTATTATTTTACAATCATTCTTTTTACAATTTATTTCTACATTAATCATAGTACAATTCTACATTTTTAATTGTAGGACTTCTTTCCCCATAGTAATATAATGATGTTTCTTTTTTCTTTTCAATTAATTTAAAGTTCATTTCATAGAACATTTTTAATATTTTTTTGAAACACATCTTTGTATTATTTTTGTTTTGTTTTTATTTTAAATTAATTAATTAATTTTTTTAATATATTTAAAATTTTTATCAATATTACTTTATTATTTCCTTGATATTTATTTTTAAAATTAAAGTTCTTATGACTAACTTAGGATTGTAATTTTTATATTTTTAAAAGTATCAATATACCGTACTTTCTGTTTCAATTAATTATATTTTATATATTTATTTTCAATACTATTTTCAAATATTTTTGTATGTTCATATAAGAATTTATCTTTGATGTTGAATTTTTATTTTACTAGTATTTTATTTGTAGCTCTCTCGATTTGTCTAGATAAAAAAAATTATATATACTTCATATTTGAATAATGTATCTCCAATAATGAGATGTTATGAAATATTTAAAAATATTATAATTTTATAAAGTTGTTCAAATTGTTTCAATTTTCTTATTAAATGAACAAAGAAGTACTATATACTAGCTTTTAGTCCCAGCATTGCATCAGGCAATAATTTTAAATTTAAAAATTTACTATATTTAATTTAATTATGGTTTAAATATTAATTTTTTTATAAATATTGAAATGGAAAAAAAAAAATTGGCTATGTTTGGTAATATTTTGGCAAAACGCAAACATACATAATTTTTCCCTCCAAAATGCCCTCTTCCATTCTTCATGGTCGCTAAAACTTCTCCATTTTTCAATATATACTTATTAAATTATCATACATATTTTATTATTATTTTAACAATAAAAAAATTATTCAATTTTATTTTCATCAAAAAAAAAAAAATGATTTCACTACTACAGCATAAATTGTTTTCTTCCAAAACATAAATAAATATATCAAAATTTTCTAAAATACTTTTTTAATTATTTTCCAAGATATAAACAAATATATCACATTCTCCAATACAACTTCATACTCCCCAATCCCACTCTCAAAACTCATTCTCCCAAAATACATAATACAAAACATATAATTTATAACCAAACATTACCATTGTTTTTCTATAAACATTTGACTATACTTATCGTGCACCCTACATAAAATATAAGATTATAAATCATTCTTTAAATGAATAAAATCAATCAAAATGAATATAAGAAAAAAGTAGATTTATGGGCCCTTTGAATAATAATTTCATAATTCTTATTAAATTGCATGAAAATAACTTTTTAAATTTCATAATTACTTAAATTAATGAAATATTTTTGGAACATCGAACTAACAAAATAATAAAAATAAAAAAATCACTGATTAAAGGAAAATCGTAATATAAAAAGTTAAAAAAATTATCAAAAGCAAAAAATAAATGAAAAATTTTAATTTACCACAAAATCAAGACTTTGAATTCCTTTTGTAAATTAACTAGCTCATAAATATATAAATTTCTTAATATTAGAAAATCATATTCAAATTATTAAATTACATGCATAATAAAAAAAAAAAGGAGAATTTAACTCACTAAGTAAATGATCCTACAGAAATGAAGAAAAAAGAAAAAATATTTTTGTACCTTTAAATATTAGTGTATAGCATGTTTGGTTATTTTTAGTATATAATAATTGTAGGGATTATAGGTTTAGATTAAGCAACTTAACTTAATTTAAATAATGTATTATGGAATAACATATAATTAGAAAAATATTGAATTAAGTTAAAATTTTTCGGACTAAATATAGAGAGAGTAATAAAAAATCTTACCATTTCAAAATATAAAAAACCTCAATAACTACTTTTCATACTCAATACCTAAATTTATTAAATAAAAATTTAAATATTTAGCATAAGTATTTCAATAGCTAAATTTACATATCCAAATTTGCTTTTATATAATAACTTAACAATTGCTTTTAGATGATCAAAGACAACAACAACTGTATCGTACTTGATAAGATTTTAAAATTCCTTAACATATGCAATCTCAAAATTATTATTTTTAAAATAAATTAGCCACTAATTTACTTTATTTTAAATAAATTTGTTTCCTTAACAACATGGTTTATAATATAGTATAATAGCATAGATAGACATTTAAACAAATATATGAAGATAGTTGAAATTTTATACTATGAATTAAAATTAATTAAATTAAAACTTTATACTATTAATAAAAATTAATTGATATTTTTCATTTTGTATAGATTGTAAATTTAAACATGCACATTGAGTATGTCTGATCACTAACATACATTTAATTTAGGTTATAAGCTAATTTGAGCCGGTTGGTTAGATTTGAATATGCTTAAATCCCTATTCAAACACATTATATTATTTTTAATAAATATGAATTTAGATCTAGGTACAATAAATATTAAGTCAATCTAGATATGAATATTTATTTATTTATACACATGTATATAGGGAGTCTGCTAAGTCAAACCCTCAATCTGCTCACAATTTATATTTGTCGACGTGTGGACTTGTACGAGCTAAAGGACACTTGGCATGGATCTAAATATGAGTATGTTAATATTTTAGATTTTTTTTAATAATTAATATTTGAGGGCCATTGACATGGGTAAGGGGCAACATCTTTTTCACTTTTCAGTCGGAGAAGGGATCCCACAAAACAATGACTGGCTCTTGTAATCACATTGTCAAGTCAAGAGGACTTAATATCCTTGCGACTCTTATCAAGCACCCAGACCTACCCGCTCTGTCGCTCAGGTTTCAAGCTTCAGCCCCACAATTTGGAACACTTATCCCAAATGACAGTAATGATCCTGATTATCAAAGCATTAAGGCTTTGTTCATTAGTATTTTGGGTATTTTTTGGAAAATATTTTGAGAGAATAAATTTTTGGAAGAAAATTTGGAGAATATGTCAAATGTTTTTTCATGTTTTGGGGAAAACATGAAAATGAATTGAAAATGAATTATTTGTTCTTTTGTGTTTTGGGGAAAGACAAACTTCACTGTAAATATTAAATCAATAAATTTTTTGTTGAATTTGTAGGATAAAAATAATTTTGTTATTGTGTGTGTATATAAATGTGAGTAATGATTAATATATGGTTGTAATAAAATGATGTGATTTAATTGGTCATTTATTTTAAAATTTATATTTTTATAAATTTAACATTAGTGAATGATGTATTATTTGAAAAAAAATATTTAGTAATAAATATTAATTATTTATAAAATCGTAATTATATCTTAAATATAAAAAATCGACTTACATCATAATTATTAATATCAGCTTATATAAAAAAATTTAATTATTGTACATTAGTTATAAACTAATTAATTACTGTTTATTAAATAAAAATCTAATTATTTAACTATTTATTATTTATAATTTATGTACAAATAAACTTAGTTATTGATTTAAATAAAATAATTTATTTAATAATTTTTATATATATAATACTTAATAACAATTCATCAAATTAAATAAATAAATAAATAATTTTATAATATAAGAAATTAAGCCATCTTAAATTATTTATTAAACAAATAAATATACTATAAAATTTCACATGAAATAAGAAATATAATTATTATATTAATAACAAGTTAATTAAATAATTAAATAAATTAATTTAATTTATTATTCAATTACTTTAACTCGCTACTTGATTAATACATTATTTAGTAACAATCAAATAATTTTTACTTAAATTTAATTAATTTTTTCGACAATTACTTTAATTATATTAATATTAACTTTGTAAACATAATAGATTATTAAATAAATATCACACTGTAATTAAATTTTTTATTATAATTTTAAATAAATGTGAAGATTAATATTTAATGAAAATTAATTTTTTGAAGAAAATTAATTTATTTATTACATCAAATTAAAACATCTTAAGTTATTTATTAAATGAATTAATATAATATTTAATTAATACATTAAATATTAAAAATAACTAACATATTATTTAATTAATTTAATACTTTATTTAGTAAATAAATTATTTAATAATAATATAAATAATATTTAATTAAACTTAATTAATTTTTTAACAATTAGTTTAATTAAATTTGTAAACATGAATTTTAGAATTTTATAACTAGTAAAATTTTAATATTTATATATATATATGTATGTATATATATATACATGAATGGGTTAGGTAAGAAAATGATAAATGAATGAATGGCGTGAAAAGAAAGTACTGTTTTGAAAAGGGTTTTTTGGGTAAAAAATTTTTATATTTTGAAAGAATGATTAAAAATGCGTACATTTTTTTTATTTGTTTTGAGAGTTGTAAAATATTTTTGGAAAATGCTAAAGAACACAGCGTAAGTTTCTTAAAAGTTAACTACCAGATAAATAAATGAGAAAGGTGGAAAAGTTTGTTACTTCGTAAAGCTACCACCATCACAAAGTGCTCCTCATCCAGAAAATGCACTGAGAGCTTGTTGGTTCCTGCAAAATAAATAATGATCCATCACGAGAGATGCATCCGCTTGACGGAACATGAGGTCTGGCACGGCTAATAAAAACCAAAGAGCATTTGTTGGCCATTCAGGAAATATTCACAAACATGAGGCACAAAGTTCGCGCAGCACAAAAGCCATATACTATTACAAAACAGCCACCAGAGGTAACCTCATACCTAAGCTCTGATTGAACACTCCAGAGAACCACAGAGGCTAAATCAGGACGTAGCACAACAAAGTAGCTCCGAAGACCATCTCTAAGAGGTATCAGAGGGGGTATCAACTGAGTCGCCAGACTTTAGGGTTGACAGATATTTATTTGTATGTGAAATATATGGATATGAAACAAGTGAAACCCCTATGGCAATTGACAATCCCATAAAACTCCATATCCACCTCCGCCGCCTCATTTTCCTTTCCTGTTGTCTGCGTGCAATTTCTGCATTAATTGGAACCAACAAAATTAGACAGAACAAATGCAAAACACTGTTCACATGATTAATATGGTACTCACACAGTTCATAGAACAGATCAATGTCTGAAAATTACTACTATATCTTACAAATACAAAAGACCTGATAATACTCATAAATTGTGTAGATGCATATTTTTGCTAAAATTCAACTTCTCCTTGAATTATATAGAAAGAAGTCACATTTTTTAATCATCAAGAAAGAAACCTCATGGAAAAGCTTACAAATCAAACTATGGCAAGTAATATATGTATTGTGTAACTAACAAAAAATTCTCATTTGTAGAGTCACAGAAATTTGCAATTGCCCGAACCTTTCTAGAATTACCAAGCCTTGCACTGATAGATACATCTTACTTTCCTGTCACTTACTACACCACTTCCCAAAGCACCATGAAGCAGTTTAAAAGAGAACATACATTTTCTGGGGAACAACAGAAAATTAAGGCTATCTAAAATAAAATAATCCATCAGCCTCATATTGAACTGTAGCCTTCTCTCTACAATGTTAAATAATGGTTATGCCCCAAGTGGATGTCCATAAACCACCCTTTACAATATCTCTCACCACAAGATATCCTATCATCAATATAATTACCCAATACATGATGTTGCTTTTTGTAAGGGGAAGAAACATGTTAATACTTATCAGCAGTGGCAGAGCCAGAAAATATTCTAAGTGGGGTTAAAAATTTTACTAAAGCAGATCACATTAACTAATTAATTAATATAATAAATGTCTAATTCAGAATTGCAGTTTAAATAGTGGCACCAATTCAAATCATGGTCACAATCCTTGAAAAAAAGGCTAAATATTCAACGATCACATATTCACATATCACAGCTTTAAATAGATTAATTAAAAAGATGATGAAAAAGATGGCAAGAAAATAAACTAATCTTAGCATTAGTTAACTAGTCAGATCAAATATATAATATTTTCTTCAATTACTAAACAATATCAAAAAAATCATGCATACTTTGTGTGTACCAACTGCCGATAGGAAAAGGAAAACCAAGGGAGGGAATGGCAGTGTGTGCCGACTACCAAAAGAAAACCAAGGGAGTGGCTAGCTTCTTCTGAAAGCTTGTTTATTCTTGCAATGAGGGAATCACTTACTCTTGAAGTTTGTTTAGTTCTAGAAAATTGAAAACTCTAAACTTAAAGAGTTATTTCAAAAATTTCAATTTAGCTTATATTTAGGTGTTAAAAATATTTTTCGATAGAGTCAAAATTCTCAAAACTTTGAAAATTACCTTACTGATAAAAATAATGTTTACCAATTAAATATCAGATATCAATAGGATAAAATTCGAATGTCTAAAGAATTACAAATTAATTAGGGGTATTTCAATAAAAGAAATTTCAAGGGTTCAAAGGTTCTTAATTCAAATATAATTGAATGAGGGAAATATCATTTCGGTGAGTTTCAACTATTTATGAAATCAAAATTTAATTATAGTTTAATTAGGGAAAATTCTAGGTTGTTACATAAAGTAATTTGATTTTTTTTAGTGTATATAATTTCAAATTTTGTGGATTTATATTTTAACGCACAATTTAAAAAGGTAATGTTGAAAAGTATACCAATTAGTCAATTAGTCACTTTTTTCCTAGTTGAATTTTTGGCCCCCTCATTAAAGAATTTTTATTTTTTTTAATGGGGTCACTTGAAGGTAAAATTTATTTTTTTGAAAATATTACATATATATACGTATATATAAAGAAAAAAAAATTCAGTTGGGTCATTTGATCCCACTGAACACCGAGTGGCTCTGCCACTGCTCATCAGAAACCACAAAAACAGATCAAAAGATCAATTTCAAGCTAATTAAACATAAAGAGAAAGCACAAGCATGGAATTAATTAAAAGGAGGTCAAGATGAAAATTGCAGAGGGGCATTTTTCAATAAAGTGATTTAAGGATATTTGATACCAAAAATGCTGATATAATGCGAAAACATATTCAGAAAACATACCCACGAGTTTCCTCTGTGATAGTTCATGATTAACAGTCTCATAGTATTGCAGTCTATCCCGTAATCGCAATATTTCCTGGTCTTTTGATTCAATGATTGTGGCAGCAGCTTCTTCAGCTTCAGCATGTGCTTCACCCCTTCCAATTGCTTCAGCAACAAACCTTGAAACAACAACTTCCCGGGAGAACTGCTCAATTGAATTGTTCTCAAGCTGCATCTTATCACTCGCAGCTGGAGGTGCAGGAAATGTTAACCCAGCCTGAGACATAAGGTTATTGATCCTCTCCCACTGACTGCGCGTCAAAATCAGAGTTTCCTCTGCAGTCTTTCTCCTTTCAATTTCCTTGAAAATACTAAGCTTTGTGGCATGCAATTCTGATTCAATTCTAGAACCATAGGAGGGTGTATTCGAAATGGACCCATCAGAGGAGAACTCTGTGAACAGAAATCAGGATATTCTATTAGCAAATCAATCTTGATATCAGTGGAATGTGGATGAAACAAAAAGGAATATTGCTCAATAGTTACCAAGCATAATCATAATTATAGGAACTGAGAAATTGACCAAATTTAGAATCGCTTTCTAACTCTTGGGCATCAAGGAGGATGCTAAATAAGAAACACCACAAAACAAACCCTACAGGAAGAAAATGAAATCCTTACCAAGCTACCAGACCTCATATTCTACAGACAGAACTTCTAAGGAAGCAAAATGTCTAATGCTTTGTGATATTTTGAATTTTGTTAGATCTTTCTCTAATTCCTGTAGGACAGGCGAGGGTGTTATAAACACTAAATTGAGAAAATCCTACAATTTTTATATATCTTAAATGCACCATTCATAAATTGCTTGAAATCATACCGCTTGGCAGTGGCTATAAAGTTCATCGATTACATGCTATAGACAAATTTCTAATGCAAGAATCTGATTATTTCTACTCACTGAGATAGTAACACACATCATCACAACTGAACTCACGCACATAATATGCCGTAATGATATCATACTGCAAAAATTTAAGTACATAACATAGCATAACATATGAACATGCATGCTTGTATTCAGCAAAAAACATGCTTGTATTCAGCAAAAAAGAAGCTAGATTTACCATCATTTGCATCAAAAAAGTCCACCTGAGTAGAAATAAAGCTCCGACTCTCGATTTGCCTTCCGCCTACCAAATCATGGGCTTCGACTTCACTTCCTACACTCATGGACTCACTCCTCGAATCAAGAAATCTCTCCTCCTCCTCCTCCTCATCATCATCATTTCCAACCAAGTTCTCATTCACAAAATTGTCCCCTACCGCGTCCTCCAAACTAAAATCACCACCGACATCTCCAGAGGGCATATTCGGAACTTCAACGGCATCAACTCTCCTCGCCTTATCTCCACCACGATGGCGCTTGTGATTGACAACATAAGGAGAAGGGGAAAGCGGAACGGGCGAGGAACAATCCGGTATAGGAGCCTGCTCTGGAGTCGCATACAAAGCTGGCGATATGTAAAAGTGTCTCGGAACCCCACTTCTCTGGCCCGTGCTCCAGTTCTGGTCTTCTTGGACTCTGCTCTGCAAGGGCTTTTTGAGGGAATCTCGAACACTGGGCTCGAGTAAATTTTCTAACGGTACAGTAGCAAGGGTGGGCATGGTTTTTTTTACCCCCAAATATCAGAAAGAGACTCAACTGCGCTCTCCAACAAAGGGATTTTGGTTTAATGCTATTTCGCCGTCTCAGAAATGCAGAGCCGTAACGAGAAGGGTTTTAGGGGGGAAATGGGAACCGAGGAACAAAGAGTAAAAAACTAAAAGACGATGTCTTATGGACAAAGACTCAAACAACGTTTTTTCGTACGCGACTTTTCCTGTACTTTCGTTGTGGAATTCATGCTTCCTGTTCGATGCGGTCAAGTCGTGTGGCTTTCCTTGACTTGCACTTCAAGAAAATTTTTGCTCCAACCTCTCCAAAAAAAGTTGGTTCCCTTTGTTAGATTATTCAGGCAATATTAGATTATGTTTTTTTTGTGTGATTTTAATATGAGTTTTGAAAGAATAAATGTTAAAGGTGAAATTAGAGAATGTTAAAGTTGTATTGAAAAATGTAATTTTATTATATTTTGAAAATTAGTTAAAATTTGTTTTAGAGAGTTTTTATATGTTTGTTTATGTATTAAGGGGAGACACTTTTTATTATAGCAGTCAAATCAATATTTTTTTATTAAACATTTTGCATGAAAATAAAACTGAATAAATTTTTTATTGTAAGAATAATAATAAAATGTATAGAATATATATGTATGTATATATTGAAAAATATGGAAGTTTTGGGAATCATTAAAGATAGAATAGGGGATTTTAAGAAATTTATTTTAGTGTTTTAGAGAAAAAAAATGGGTGTATATTTGGTTATGTTTTCCTAGAATAAGTTTATTTTGGAGAAACACAACCAAATATTCCCTTAGGCTTTGTTCTCATGTATTTTTTCATAATATTTTTCAATTCTCAAAATAATTTCAAAAAATGTACATATTTTCCAATCTTTTCTAGAAAACACAAAATTTCTATATCCAAAAAATTCCATTCAAAACAATCTCAAAATATCTCACGCTTAAAAACTGCATATACCCCCTTATTTTCTCATTCTTCCTTTGACATCACTCATTCATTTATTGGTCCCTTACTTCATTTATTCTTATACATATACACACACACACACACACATGTGGAAATATTAAAATTTTACTAGTTATAAAATTCTAAAACTCATGTTTACAATTTAATTAAATTAATTGTCAAAAAATTAATTAAATATTATTTATATCATTACTAAATAATTTGTTTACTAAATAATGTATTAAATTAATTAAATTACTTATTAATTAAATCATGTGTTAGTTATATTTAATATTTAACATATTGATGAAATATTACATTTATTCATTTAATAAATAACATAAAATATTTTAATTTGATATAATAAATAAATTAATCTTCATTAAATATTAATCTTCACATTTTATTTAAAATTATAATAAAAAATTAATTATAGTGTGATACTTATTTAATAATCTATTGTGTTTAATAAACTAATATTAATGTAATTAAAGTAATTGTTGAGAAAATTAATTAAATTTCAGTAAAAATTATTTGATTATTACTAAGTAATTTATTTACTAAATAATGTATTAGTTAAATAATGAGTTTTTAGTTAAATTAGTTTATTTAATTATTTAATATTTAAATAACTTGTTATTTATATACTAATTATGTGTCATATTTCACGTATAATTAAATATTATGTTCATTTGTTAATAAATAATTCAAGGTGATTTAATTTTGTATAATATAAAAGTATTTATTTTTTAATTTGATGAATTGTTATTAAGTATTATATATTATTAAATAATTTATTTTCTTTAAATCAATAACTAAGTTTTATTTGTACATAAATCATAAATAATAAATAGTTAAATAATTATATTTAATTAATAAACAGTAATTAGTTTATAATTAATGTACAGTAATTAATTTTTCTTTGATATAAGCTAATATTAATAATTATGATATGTCGATTTTTCAAAAATAAGATATAAGTATGCTTTCGTAAATAATTAATATTTATTATTAAATATTTTCTTCCATTTATACATCATTTGTTAATGTTAAATTTATAAAAACATAAATTTCAAAATAAATCACCAATTAAATTAATTACATATCATTTTATTACAACCATATTGATATGGGATAGCCTAATAGGCTCCCTAAGCCTAACATCAATTCCATTCAGCCTAAATGGCCCACTAAGCCCAACATCAGTATTGGAGCTAATCCATTGGACAGCAACTATCTGGTCGAGATAACTATTATTGACCGTGCTCGACAGGACGCGTCGCCTGCTCCAGCCAATTCCGCCTTGTGCCAGGTTAATCAGTTCAATGCTCGACCAACTAGGTTCGATCAATTGTTGTCAACCTGAGGTCCCTTTTTTCGACGCTGACTCAGATCTCTGCCGCATTTATTATTCTGACAAATAGCATGCCTCCGCATTAATAACATGTAACAGCCAGTACAGTCGCTACAACCAACTCTACAACCAATCCTGTTACCACCTTTGGCAAAGAGGCGCCTACCAGAGGTACTATTCATCCTGAAAAATGGGAGATTGTGACATCTGAAACAGTATCAAAATCTGGAATAACTACTTACCCCCCGGCAAGGATTGAAGCCCACTTTACTTGATAGGGGTACCATGGACAAATCATGTCTGGAGAAGGCTATAAATACCTCATATTCAACCCCACTCAAGGTAATGCCAAATGCACTCTAATCTATCTATATTCTATTCGATTAACTCATTTTGACCAGAACTGACTTGAGCGTTGGAGTGCTCTAGTTAGTTTGACGTGTGTTGATTGTTGCAGATTTCAGACCTCAAGAAGAACACAAGTTGATTTCCTCGATCTCCCTAGTTGAAAATACCCAAACAGTACCCTTTTACTATATACAGCTTTCAATCTTATCATTTTTGGCGTCGTTTTTGGGTAACACTTGAGATTGTAATGAGAAAATGGTAAACACACGTAGAGCCACATCCAGAAGGAAGGAGGATAGGAGGTCCACATCTCCACCTCCCCCTCCACCCCCACAAGGTGTATATGCTCCAGGCCCTAGTATCTTTTAGGAATAAGTGATGACATTAACTATGTCTCTGTTAATGCAGTTAATAAGCGAGCAAATCTTTGCTCAAATTTCAGCCCAGTTATCTGTCGCGTTAAATAAGCACACCATGATGCCCACCTCGATCGCTAGTGCTACCCCTCAGCCGCCTCTCCTAGAAAGTAGGTCTCTCCAAGACAGCTGCGGTCGTCAAGAGTCTAGACAACCACCCACCTGCCATGAACTTAGCCCAAGACGTCATTAGGAGGAGAGGAGGTAGCCAAAATTATGGGAAGAGATTGCAGACTTAATAAATCACGTTCGACCTGATTGAACCCAACAGAGTGATAGGATCGAATGCTTCAAGCGAGATTACCGCAATGATGTGGGAGAATTGACACACCTTGCCACCTAGTCCATTCGAGCCTCACAGTGCGATAAAGTCAAGCATGCTAGGCCATGCCTTGACCAAAATACTATCCAGACGGATCGAGAGGAATGGGAGAAAGTGTCTTATCAAGTTCAGTAGTTGAATAAGCATCTCAACGAGATCTCGAGGAGAAATACTGAAAGAACACCCAACTTAAAGGGCCCTCAGAGATCTCGATAAGAGAGGGGGTCTCTATTTGTCCAGGACATTATTGACGAGTGCATTACGATTGACACAAAAGTCCTAATCGGTCTACCAAGATATGATGGCTCAACGGACCCCAATGAGCACCTGATGCAGTTTGAAAACATGATGCAGTTGCACGGACACAATGAGTACATTCATGCCAAAATATTGGTAACCACCTTCCAAGAAATCACACTTAATTGGTTTGTGAAGTTGGAGGCGTTGTCGATTTATTCTTTTGATTAGCTGTGTAACAAGTTTTTGCACTATTTGCCAGCAAGAGGAAAGCGAAGCTCCCTCACAACCATCTCCATACCATAAGCAGAATGAAGGAGAGTCCATACGGGACTTCTTTACTAGATTCAACACAGAGGTTCTCAAGATTGACAACCTCAGGATGGAGTTCTTGATTGATGTGCTATTTTTGTGGCTCACACACAAAGAGTGCGCCAATGCTTTGGTACGGGAATGGTCCAGGTCGATGGAAGAATTACTCAACCTGGCTGAGATATATATGACATAGGAGGAGATGAACAAGCTCAAATTCAGATCCTTTGAAGTTGACAAGAAGAAGAAAAAAAGAGATGACCAAAAATACAAAGAGAGAGGCTGATCTCCCATAAAGCGATTCCATAACTATACACCCTTGAACATCCCTAAGAGGGAGGTCCTATACGCCATTCAGTATGATAACCTCCTCAAGAAATCCAGAAAGCTAATGGAGACTGAGGCAATGAAAAAAATATAAGAAATATTGCTACTTTCATAAATAGAAGGGATACAATACCGATGAATGCTTCAATCTCCAAAATGAGATCGAGAGGTTAATCAGGTAAGGACACCTCAAGAAGTACATAGCTATGGACTCCCAGGTCGAAGGAGACAAAATCGATCGGACTCCCCATAAAGAAAAATCGATTAGCCCTAGAAGGGAAGAAAAAGAAAAAAAACCCGCCTATAAAAATCACCCACCCATCCGAGGAGTCATTAATATGATTATGGGAGGTCCCACTTGGGGGGACTCGAGGTCGGCTCAACGACAAACCCAGAGGAGACTCTAGTCGGCCAAAGCCTCCTATGTCGAGACAATGTTCCATCTTACGACAAGTGTAGAGCCTATCTCATTTACTGATACTGACTTAGCACACCTCGAAGGCCGGAATGTTGACCATAAAATAGATTGTCTAATGGTAGTCTTTGTGGAGATTGCCAACTTTGAAGTGCATAAGGGCTTGGCCAACATAATCTTCCTCTCTATCTCAAAAAGAATGAATATGGGCCAATTGAAGTTTGAACCTATGCGCTCACCGCTGGTCGGATTTGAGGGATTGGAGATCATTCTGGTGGGATCGATCAACTTATCAACATTGTTTGGAGTGGCTCCTAAGAGGAGAACCTTGATGGTAAATTATCTTGTGGTTGATGCCTTATTCGTTTATAATATCATCACAGGTCGACCTGCTCTCAATGACTTTCAAGCAATTATGTACACCTATCACTTGAAGGTTAAGTTTCCAACCTCAATAGGTATGGGAGAACTTTGTGCAACATGAGGGAGGCTTGGAGATGTTACAATATCTCGGTCGAGTCCAGCAAGCAAAAATCTTGACCACAATTGAAGACCTCGAGGGACGCCCCTATAGTGAAACTCGAGGAGTCCCAGGCCAGTAAGAAGCAAAAGTTTAAAAACACCAGAGTGGAGCCCGTCGGGGACTTTAAGACCATTGAGCTCGAGTGGGGAAATCCTGATAAGATGACTTGTATCGGAGCTGACCTGGGCCCCTACTTAGAGTGTCTCATAGTCAATTTCCTGAGAGAGAATATTGACATCTTTGCGTGGAAGGCATCTGACCTTTAGGGAATCGACCCCAGCATTATTGTGTACCAACTTAATGTAGACCCCTCGTACAGACCAGTTACACAAAAGACGAGGACATTCAATGCGAAAAGGACACAGATCATTGAAGAGGAGGTTAGGAAACTCTTGGATGTTGATTACATTGTAGAAGTTCAATATCCCTCTTGGCTTTGTAATGTTGTCTTAGTCCCAAAAAATGAGGGGCAATGGCAGATATGTAATGATTTTACGGATTTAAATAATGCATGTCCTAAGGATCCTTACTCCCTGCCTCGCATAGATTCATTAGTTGACTTAACTGCTGGGTGTGAATTATTGAGTATGATGGATGCATTTTAAGGCTATCATCAGATTGTCATGGCTCTCGAAGATAGGGATAAGACCTCTTTTGTGGTTCCAAATGGGTTGTATTGTTTTCTGGTCATACCTTTTGGGTTGAAGAATGCCGAAGCAACTTACCAGCGGCTCGTCAATTTTATGTTCAAAGATCAAATTGGTAAATCAATTGAGGTTTATGTTGATAAAATGATTGTCAAAACAGAAAAAGCTCAGGATCACTTGCTCGACCTTAGTCATACTTTTGTGATCTTGAGAGCCTTTGGTTTGAAGTTAAACCCAAATAAGTGTATGTTCAGGGTCTGATGAGGAAAAGTTTTAGGCTACATGGTCAGTTAAAGGGCATTGAGGCCAATTCGTAAAAAATCTAAGCACTTCTCGACGTCACCCCTCATCGAACAATTCGAGATGTTCAAAGGTTAGTTGGAAAGATCACAACCTTAAGTAGGTTCATCGCAAGATTAGCCGATAAGAGTTTACTCTTTTTCAAAATTCTTAGAAATGCTAAGAAATTGGGTTTTCAATAGACTGCGCAGTGTGATCAAGTACTGGTTGAACTGAAACAGTATTTGGTCTCACCCCCCATGCTAGCAAAACCTGAGTTAGGTGAAGTGCTTTGGATTTATTTAGTAGTCTCCGTGGCATCGATCAGCTCAGTACTGATCTCGACCCAGGATGGCACTTATCGATCGGTCTACTATTGCAGCAAGTCACTCTATGGGCCGAAGCACAATTATTTAGAGATCGAGAAGTTTGCTTTAGGATTAGTGACTGCAGCTCAAAAATTGTGACCATACTTCCAATCTCATTCTATTATTGTCTTAACAAACTAGCCGTTGAAGCAAGTACTGCCGAAGCCAAATACATCTGGAAGACTGACCAAATGGGCAATCGAATTAGGAGAGTTTGACATTACTTTTCAGCTTTGAAAAGCCATTAAAGCATAGGTCCTGGCTGACTTTATTGTTGAACGAATTGATCTGCCTGAGATGAGTCCCGAAGCTCCTCTCATTTGGATAATGCAGATTGATAGATCGTCGACCACATCTGGTAGAGGAATAGGCATTTCTCTCTACTTCCCAAATGCAGAAGAATATGATTTTGCGATAAAGTTAGATTATGCAGTCATAAACAACGAGACAGAATATGAGGCCCTTCTCACATGAATGAGAATGGCACTCAAATGAGAGGTTGAGCACTTAGTCGCAATTACAGACTCTCACCTAATAGCTGAGTAGGTTGGCGAAAGTTTCAAAGATAAAGACTCGACAATAGGCCGATTCTTAGCCGAAGTGAAGCAGTTGTAGCAATCATTCAAAAGGTTTACCCTCAGTCAGGTTCCTTGATCAGAGAATGAACGGGTAGATGCTCTTGCAAAATTTGCCAGCTCTACAAGGGGACAAGGGACAAGAAAATCACATTCTTTGTATTTGACAAACCATCAATTGGGTGAAAGTTTGATAACTAGCATCGAAGGCATGATAATTTCTTGGCAAACTCCGATCAAATTATATCTAAGCCAAGATACTACCCCCGAGGACATGAAAGAGGGTCAACACCTTCGAGGTCAGGCTTCCAAATTTTCTCTCAATGAGCATGGACAGTTATATAAGAGGTCAATCTCGAGCCCCCCTTTGAGGTGTCTTGACTGTGATCAGGCTTTAGAGGTGTTGCAAGACATTCATGCAAGTATGTGTGGCAATCATTTTGGAGAAAGATCCCTGGCCCATAAATTGATCAAGTATGGATACTTCTAGCCAACTTTATTGAAAGACTCAGTGGATTATGCATGTAAATGTGCTTTGTGTCAAGTCTACTTAAATTTACCACACCAAACCACGACGCAGATAGTCAGTGTTCAAATTTTTTGGCCTTTTGATTAGTGAGGAATTGATATCCTAGGCTCGCTGCCAAAATTGACGAAATAGCAAAAATTCATAATCATTGCCATCGAGTATTTTACTAAATAGGTTGAGGCGGAGGTGGTTCCAAAGATAATGGATACGGCTATCAAGAGTTTCATATGGAAAAATATTAATTGTCATTTTGGTTTACCTAAAGTCCTAATTTTTGACAATAGCACCCAATTCCAAAGCAAGAGCACCAAGGGCTGGTAGCTTTGGGGATCGCACAACACTTTACTTCTGTGGGTAATCCCTAATCAAATGGTCAGATAGAGGTAACCAACAGAATCATCCTCGACTATCTTAAAGCCAGGATATAAGATACTGGCTCAAACTAGGCAGATGACCTGCCTGGTGTGTTATGGGCATACAAAACCATTCCTCAAATAGCTACGGGACATACCCCTCACGGTCTAGTTTATGGGTCCAAAGCAGTAATTCCCTCAGAGCTAATCCAACACAAAGCTTGAGTTATCCACTTTTATCTATTGAGGAACATATCGGAGAGGAAGCTTGACCTCGAGATCATTGATGAATGTCGCTAAGAAGCCTATAACACCATGCAGCGTTATAGGTCTATGATAGCTAAGAACTACAACAAATGAGTCAAATTGTGTTGTTTTAAGGTTGGAGATCTCATTTTCAAAAAAATAGAAGTCTTCCAGAGTGTCGGTAAGCTCAACCCTAAATGGGATAGATCATACATAGTTGTCAAAGTATCAAAGCACAATGCTTACAGAATAGCCAATATATGAGGAGAAGAACTCCCTCGCCCGTGGAATGCAATCAACCTCAGGAAATTTTACATTTGAGATCATGCTGTATTTATGTAATTAAAGTTTTTCAGCTTGAATAAAGTTTTAATAGTGTTGATATGATTTGAAGTTATAGTTATGTTCAAGCGGCTTCATGTCGCCACAATCCAAGTCGACTCTGCAGTCGACGAACAAGCTCGTGTTGCCACTTAAGCGGTTTCATACCACCACAATCCAAGTCAACCCCACAGTCGATGAATAAGTAGCTCGTGCTGCCACTCAAGCGGCTTTATGCCACCACAACTCAAGTCGACCACGCAGTCGATGATCCGATAGTTTGTGTAGCCACTCAAGCAGCTTTATTTTGACCTTGTAGTCAATGAACCAAATCATCCCCGTAGTCAGATAGATGAGTGGCCTCGTGCTACTACTTCATGCTTTAATGCTTAGTGTTGACCCTTGCACTCGATGAAGCAACAACCCAGCTAAGCATCAAATCAATCAACCTGTGTCAATTAAGTCGACCCTAGGGTTAGAAATCTCAGTGTTGACTTAGTGGTCGACCAACATGTGATTAAAAATTGATGAAGTCGTTGAACGACCATGCAATAGATAAGGCTACAACAAGTCAACTCAGTCGACAACAAGTATCTTTAACACAACAAAATGAAAGAAAAAGTATTCTTTATTCATCAACTGATCCATGGTTTTTACATCAAAAAAAAAAAAAAAGAAGACAAGAAGAAGAACACTAGTTCTAGCTAGTCCCGGCCTGCTCGCCTTCAAGCTATTCAGAGTCCAAGTGAGGTAGTGTATAGGCAAGCGACAAGACCACTTGAGGAGGTTTAGAGGGCCCAGCCACATCGGTCATAAAGTTGGTTGAACACAACATGTACTACGCTATGTCGACCTCTTTCTTCCTCAATTATGTCACCAAGTCCTCCGTGAATGTGAACTCCTCAGCCAACTGCTCTAACCTAGCATCGCCCTCGGCCTTTTTTCTTTTGGACCTCAATTAAGGGCTTGTTGGGCACAGCGATTGTAGTCTCTGTCCCTGCAGCCTGCTCGGCTTCACCCTCTTCAGGGTCAGGATAAGCTTTCAATTTTTCATTCAGGGCTAGGCTTATCTTGCTCTTGTCTTCAGGATGAAAAGCATATCCTAGATGCTCAAGCTGCTTTACTGAACTATGGAAGGCTTCTCGAGCATCATCAAGAGATGCGATGATGCTCGCATCCTAAAAAGCATTGCTGAGGATGAATTGTTCAGCCGCTTCACACTGCATCTCCAGAAGATGGTGTTGAAGGCCTCCCTGGGTTCATCGATCGCCTCAGCATAGCCTTGAGCTCGACCAAAAGTATAGCTCACTTGTAGGTCTTGGTGGGCCTTTTTGATTATATTGTCCATGCGGCTCCGCTCCTCAACTACTTGGACCAGTTGTTGATCCTTGGAGTTGAGTTGCTCCTGCAGTTTGGCCACCATTTTATTCAATTGGTTGAACTGATGTTGTGAGGACTCGAGCAACACATTGAGGGTTTCCATGTCCTCACCTCCTCGCAGCTCCTCCATTTCCGCCAATGCTAGCTCAGATCAATGAAAAATGTTATAGTCCAATTGTCCTACCTAAAATATAAGGATGGTGTTACTCCATAATACCATTATGAAATTAAAATTTTGATTAAAAGTTACTATCGACCTCATATTCACCATGTTGTAGTGGTAGAACAGTGCTCGGATGACCCCTGCCTGGCTGAGGTTCATCAATATTTGCTAATCGGATACAAACAGCCCTGATGAGAGCCATTTTAGAGCATTGCCACTAGTCATTCCTCCTTGAATGTTGGAGGTCGAATCATTCACCTCCTTGGCTTGGTTAGTGGTGAACCGAGGAGTATGCAGTCATAGGAGTTGGAACAGGGCACCGTTGCCGGGCTTCCCAAACATGTCATACCCTGTAGTCGTTTTCTCTTTTCCTTTGCTTGCTGTAATCTTTTTGAGGGCTGAGCCCTCTTGTTCGACCATCATCCGTTTACCTTGACCCGCAAGGCTACTCGGGATGAGGTCTTCCTATCGAACAAATTAACATTCCGCTACTTGTTCAGTTTGCACGGGCATTGGGGCTGTGGTCAATTGAGTGAGACCTGCTGCTTCCGCTGGAGCTCCTTTCCATCGCACAGCGGTTGCTTGGTGACATTCCATATTTCTTAGAGCTCGAGCTTGGGATTCAAGTTTGCTCCATGCCATTACTTCTTCTCGATCTACATGCACAGATAATATAAAAAAATATCAGAGTCGAGTAGAAAGATAACAGTACCTACAATTACAACTATCGTCGAGAGCCACTACCTAGCTGATCGCCCTCAAGCAGGTCAAGTTGGCCCAATGACAAACCAGCTAGGACCAAACACCTTTCCTTAGTTAGAATTGAAGCCTCCATATGCCCAAATCCAACTAAGTCATTGATGAATGTGTTGGGCTAGCTAAGTGTTTGGTTTCCAAGCATCTCCATAGGCCCCCTCTACCAACCCTGAGAAATGATGAGAACCCTTGGCTCTAGAATATAGAAAAAATATTTTTTCCATTCTTGGCCGTACGACGAAGCAAGGAATACTAAGAATTTTCTGCGGGGTCGAGCGGTTAAGTAGTAGAAATCGAACTCCTAGGTACTACCCAACTTTCATAACATAGGTAAATGAAATAGATTTGAGAAGTTGGCAAAGGAGGCTAGTTGATTATATAAGTGCATCAGCATGGCAAAACTATACAAGGTGGTGAAACAGTTTGGTAACAGTTGGGTTATGCACATTTCCAGGCTTATGAGGAGGTCGACTATTACTCGAGTAAGGGAAAACCTAAGACCACATTTCAACCTTTTGTCAAACATGTTGATGCACCTTCAAGGAGCTCGATGCATTCTGCCTTGAGCCCTGGAATTAACAACTCGTACTCCTCAGGGATATGATATGTTGCCCTAATTCGTAATAGGTCGACAGGGGTTATTTTGGATGTTATCTCTGTATAATAGTCTGGGGTAAACAATCAACCCCAAGTTACAGGAATTTTGAGTAGCCCAGCCTCACCCTCAGAATCCACCCTCATATCACTCGAGCTATTGAAACTGCTAGCACTCGAGCTATCACTAGAAGAACTACTTGGATCACTATCAGAGGCACTCTCACCCTCAGCCCCCCTTAATAGGCCACTATTTTGGACCTAGTGTCTTCACTATCGGAGCTTGTAGACATTTTATTGTAGAAGAAAAGGGAACAAAAGAAACAGATGGCAAAGTAACTTATAGTGGATATTAGGCAGG
>JACGDI010000734.1:34033-57035 GCA_014898725.1 Jacaranda copaia
TCAAATTGCCATGTGTTAGCTCATGTGGTGTTGAGTTGAGGGTCCTGGAAGTCTAGTTTTTTAAAATTATTTTTTTTGAAATGTATATAAATGCTTTGAGATTATTTCAAAAAGGTTTCGCTCGCAATAACATCCATTTAGGCTAGAAAAAATGATATATTTTGGACAGCTGCATGGTAGTAGCCATGCTGTCGAAGTCCCATATGTTAGCTCATGTAGTGTTGAGTTGAGAGTCCTAAAAGCTAAGTTTTCGAAAATTATTATTTTTGAAACGTATCTAAATGCTTTGAGAATATTTTAAAAAAGTTTCACTCACAATAACATCCTTTTGGGCCGGGAAAAATGATGTTTTTTGGACAGCTGCAGGATGCTGCCATGCTATCAAAGTCCCTTGTGTTAACTCTTGTAGTGTTGAGTTGAGAGTCTTAAAATTCAAGTTTTTGAAAATTATTATTATTTAGATGTATTTAAATGCTTTGAAAATATTTCAAAAATGTTTCACTCGCAAGCATTTTGCTGATTATCCAGGCATGGCAGGTTACAGCAACAAAGCTTGAGCAAGGACATGTGAGATTGATCGTTCCTATCTTGCTTTTGTGGCACATGTGGGAAGCTCGAAATGATAGAAAATATAGAGATAAGAGATTCAATTGCAACAAGACTATTTGGCAAGTTTTAAATGATTTGCATGGCATTTGCAATGCAAAGGGATTTCGAAAGAAACATTGGAAAGGAGATCTAGAAAGGCAAGACAGTTGAGGTTTTATTTTCAAAATCCCAAAGGCGCTTTCTTGTTTCTTCTGGGGATGATTGAGTGATAGGCTGATTCTTCAATATGGGACCATCCCATACCATAGGAATTTGCTACTTGGAATGACATTGTTCAAGCGCAAGCAGAAGAATACATGCGTCCAGTGAAAAAAAACCTTATAACCAGTGGATAAAAATAAACACATATGGAGCTTCCAGGGCAAATCCAGGACTTGCAAGAGCTGGTGGAGTAGCGAGATCATCAATGGAGATGTGATATTTGCTTTCTTCTCACATTTAGGAGAGCAAACAAACATGGCTGCAGAACTTCTAGCTATCTTACAAGGGCTGGAATTATGCGCAAAAAGGAATTTTCATCAAGTTGGACTGAGATGGATTCATTGGTAGCAATACAATTAATCAATTCAAATGCAAGTGGATCTTGGCTTATTTATCAGACCCTCAACAAGATTCGAAGGCTCAAGGCTACTATGGAAGTGCACATTTCACATATTTTTAGAGAAGGCAATCAAGTGGCAGATTATTTAGCCAATCATGCATGTGAGTCTCTTTATTCTGAAGGTTTGGAACCTCATCAAATTAATGGAAGAGTGTTAGGATTTATAAGAGTTGATAAGTGGAATTTTCCTTCTTTTAGATTTAAGTTTTCTTGGAATGCTTTCAAGTTTTTTGCCTTGTATTTAATACTTGACACCTTTTTGTAATGATTTTTGAGATATTAATAAATAGGTAGTGATCCGTCAAAATCCCCGCCATGACACTAGAGTCTTTTCCCCAAAAAAATATAATAGTCTCACTTTATTAAATTTCTTATATATTCATTTGTTGTTTTGTGTGCGTTTGTATGGGTGTGTGCTTGTGTTTAGGTGGGTGTGGGTATGTTTGAAATAGTGAATTGAAAATAAAATATTTTTATTCAAATAAAATTTTATATTTACCCATTCAAAATTTATTAGAAGTTTCTAGTTTAAGTACTAGAAAATATTGAGAATAACAATAGACCCTAGTTTATTAAATTTCTTATATATTCATTTGTTATTATGTGTGCATGTGTGTGGGATTGGGTGGGTGTGGATGTGGATGTGGATGTGGATGTGTATGTGTTTGAAATAGAAAATAAAATATTTTGATGCAAATAAAATTATATATATACCCCTTCAAAATTTATTAGGTGTTTCAAGTATAAGTGCTGAAAAATAATGAAAATATAACATATCCTAATTTATTAAATTTCTGACATATTCATTTTTTATTTTGTGTGTGAGTGGGTGTGTGTGCTTTTGTGTACACTCGTGGTTGTGTGCAGTGTGGATGGGTGTTAATATGTCTGAAACAGCGAATTAAAAATAAAATATTTTGATTTAAATAAAATTATATATACATATATATCTCTTTAAAATTTATTAGGAGTTTCACGTTTAAGAACTAGAAAATAACAAAAATATACAATAGATCCTGATTTGTTAAATTTTTTATATATTCATTTGTTATTGTGTGTGCATGGGTGCATTTGTGTTTGTGCGTGTGGGTGTGCTTTTGTGTGCATGTGTGGGTGTGACTGGATGTGTGCGTGCTATATACATGAATATCCTCTCAAAATTTATTAATAATTCATGTTTTAAAATTAGAAAATATTTAAAATATAACTACAAATCCTAATTTATTAAATTTCCATATATCTTTTGGAAAGAATGGTTTTTGCCAAAATATTACAATTAATGAGAACAAAATTCTACAACTTTGTTGGAAATTCAATAGGACCGACAAACCTCCAAAAGGGTATTGGGATCTAAAGAGGCGGAGAAGCCAGTGAGCTAGACAATTGAGGAAGCGTGCTTTAAATTTTTATTGGTAAATTTTTATTTTTAGATGCTTCATGTGCGCCTCAAGTAATCATTTTTAAATGCTTTATTCTGAAAAAGAAAATGCAGCACTCTTGATTCACCCGTTAGAAAATAGCAAAAGATTTATCTCATACATTTTGTTTAACAAAGGATATTCGTCATATATTTTCATATTGCAGGGCCCATTTCTAATAAGTCAAAACTTTTAGGTCCGTGGTCCGCGGTCCGCCACATCCCCGGGCCACACAAGTCACCATGAATAAACTCCTCAGAATAATGGAACAAAAAGAACCTCTACCGATGTATTCCTTACCTAAGAACCTATAAGAAAGATCTACAACACGTTCCGTCTTGGGGGCTTCTCATAGGTTTAACTATCGAACTCACAAGACTTCACAATCATGCAAATACCTTGTTCCATGTTCCTCATTTTATCCGGACGGTCAACCAGAAATTTTTAATCAATTGCTCTAATCATATTCTCTGCCAATAACCTAATTTGGGTCTTCAGTTTTCCGGCCTTCAAATCTATGGGCAACAATTCTGAAATTTTAATTAGGTTAATGCACCAAAACTCGTAGGCCCAGCAAAGTCCAGAGGATCAATTAGCCACTATCCTCAGCCGATTATCTCCAAGTCCTATAGAGGGTCGCAACACTCATAAGGCCTCAAAACCTTTAGACAACCTCAGATTCACCCTCGACTCACAAGACACTGTCCAGCAAGGGTTCTTGGAAAGGGTCGCGCAGTTTTGCAATTTCCTCTGTCAAAAAAGTGGTTTACCAATTCCAAGTTATAGTGCCCTTTCCCCAACTTCAAGAAAATGGAAAATTTTATAGTTGGGGCATCTTTTTACCAGATAGAAGAATTGGTGATAGTTTATTATTGTTTAATGGCAAAGTCAAGCTCATTAGCTCTTCGGTACAGCAAAGCTGATGCTTCCACCCTGCACGTGTTATTTAGTAAGAACCAATCTCAATCTGACATCAATGCATACGATAATCAGGAAAATGTGCATCATAATAATGAGCAAAATCTTACCAGCCAGGATGCACAACAAATCTTCCTGTGGAGAGGGCCCAATTCACCTGTTTAGCAGGAGAGCAGACCCAAACTCAGGAGAGCATAACATAGGTGTATCGAATTCAACCAAAGTATGAAATTATTAAGCTTAGATGCAGGCATTCAAACAATTAAGCTACCTATGAAGTACCTTATCAGTCCCAAGGGAATTAGCCACTACATGTGTAACCTGCTCATCTATCTGATTAATGCAGACAGCACCAAATTGCTCAGCTGTCTGCCACAGTGGATGCATGTGAGGGTTCGCTTCACCAACAGGAAATACTCTGCTGAAAACTATACGGCAACCAGCCAGAATCTTCCGTTGTTCAGAAGCTAAGATGTTTCTAACATCAGCTTCATCTAATGACTGATGCGCAAAAAAGTTTTGATGTATTCGCTCAATAACCTGTTTTGAGAACAAAAACTAATCAATTATTGGAGATCATATCCGGCATGAATACCATTTTTCCTAGACATTAAAATATTAGCCCACCCACCACCCCAAATTTATATATATATATATATGTATGTATTTGATGTGCCAGTAATGGGTACAATCAATAACCCAACAACTGTTTGTTTACTTGTGTTTTAATTGGACAATTGTAATTATTGTATTTGCCCAAGGATCATTAACAAAGTTGCATCATGTGATAAATAAAAGCTCACTGCCAAAGAAGAGGCCAAAGTCCCATCTTCTGGTCTCTCATCATGATCAATCTCAAGAAGGGAAGGACCTGGCAAACCAAATTGCCGTCTACTACAGGGGAAATAAATATACCTGAGGAGAGAAAAGAAGATTTCAACTTAAGAAACAAGGACAGGTGTGCTACGAAAAACTAAACTACTGATGAGCATGAACTCATCAGGAGCAAGGACAATCATTACCGTTCCACAACTATCAAGTTTAGTTTGTTATGAGGCCAGACTCGTACAGAATCATCTATAATAACAACAGCTGACTCCATACCCAAAACCCCCTCCAAGTCCTTACTCTTGGGAACTCTATCATCACCATCAAATGGTTCCCCATCATCACCCCGTGAGATAACTCGGCCAGAAAACAATTCCCCTTTTGGATCAAGCAATTTTGCCATCTCGGTGGCATAATACTTGTTTCCCATGGTGTAGAGATGCAGCTCATAGAGCTTACTTGCCTAAAAAGGAAAACCAAGAAGCTTCAGAGGAAATGAGTATTAGTGTGATTTGAATCAGATAGGCAAAAAAGCCACTTTGTGGTCACCTTCTCCAAGAAATTCCATATGCCAGGTCGCAGTTTGGTCCACATTCCCATATGAGGAAACCGAAATAGATGCCTCTGAGGTTTCTCACGATCCTGCTCCTCTTTCTTTCTCAGCATCTCATCATGCGACGATTCAACTTCAACAAACTGGAAATAAGCAGAAAGTTGGTCAAAATCCTTTCTTATATTAAAACTAATTTAAATACCAAAACACTCTCGTGCCTTAGCTGAATTTAGTAGAGTATGATCCAGATCCAAGACGAGGCAAAGCTTGCGAATAGCAAACATTTTCTTCTGTTCTTCAAGCCTCCTAGCCCTTTCTCTCTGGATTGCCGCTTTTTGCTGGTCATCAAAGCCCTCAAATAAATGCTCAACATCACTCCACGCATTAGCATTCAGTGGTCGAGGAGGGCCTGCAACAGCTGCTTCAGAAGTTAAGTCACTTCCATTTCTTAGGCTGCCAGACTCAGCCACTACTCCCTTAGACTCCATTCCAGCTTGATGACTCTGTACTGGTTGTGATGATGAAATCTGAGGAGGCAAAGGTGAAGGCATAGGAGCTTGAGATATAGCCAAGATATCAGCAATGTTTCTCAAGTTACTAGTGAATTGCATAGTAATATCAGGTGGTTTCACACTACTGGAAGACACTGATTTCTTCTCCAATTGATCTTCTTGTCTTAGGGTGCTCAAGTTGCCCATCATTGCTGATTCCAATGGTGCATTTAGTTTGGTTTGATCAGAACCTGGAGTCACAACCTTCTGAGGTGCAGTATTATGAAGAATACGGCGTGGATCACGCGGTTTCATCCGAACTTTTCCAGATTCCTCCTGCAAATTACATAATTTTTCAACAAATAAAATTACTCACTCATAATAAAGAAGCTCGGTGATCCCATTGTAAAGCAACACATAGCAACTTTCATGTAATCCCAACACAGAGAGATAAACTGACAACAATAACAAAATATCATGCCCACCTTCTATGTTTATTGAATATTATAACACATGGGACAGGATGCTCATTTATGCATTTGGGTTTAATTTAACATACATTAGGGTTGCTGTTAGAGGATTCTCCAATTCTCTCCTGGAAAGCATCAGTTGCTTACCGTGGAGCTTTGCAGGAAGGGGGGATGAGTTGAACCAAAACAAGACAAGAAAGACAAAGGCAACAAATATAGCACAAAAAATTAGATGAACAAGAACCACCAAAAAGGTATTAAAGACAAGTGTTTTGGTAAAAAGTAAATGCTAACAAAATACAAGAAATGCATGAGTGCCAACCGCAGAGACTGCCTGGATAGGAGTCTGAATTGCTCCTGCTGATATCTGCCCAAGTATTGAGGAGAAAGGCAGAACGCCAGTTGTAGATGGAACTGCCCCCAATATAGAATTCAAGTTTGACATTTGGTTCATACTTCTGATATCATCAAAAGACTTTTGATGTTCCATTTTGAGTATATTCATCCATATAGATGGATTCACAGCTATATCTCTTAATAGAGAATGAAGAGAAGCAGTTGGGTTGGAATTTTTCACTGGCAACATTTCACTTTGACTTGTTAATGGCAATGTACTGAGACTGCCACCAGGCAGAGTTGTGGGTGGACTTGTCACCGGAGCGTTCAACGTTGCACTAACGAGTGGGAGAGTTTCATTTGGGCCCGATAACTCAATTCTTTGACGTTTCAGTGCAGAACCATCCAAAACTGGCTCCTCAACTGTCTTCTGCTTCCGTGAACTCACCATACCAAGTGAATCTGATTTAGACTCATCACTTCCTGCACAGGAGAGGCTTTGGTTGGGATTCCTGGCAGCCGCATCAGAATTGGCCAAACGAAGCCTAGGGTCCCTACTTTTGGCTAAGGAGGATTTCAACATAGGATTTCTGAAACTATTTGCAAGACCAACCATCCTAGGATTGCTAATCTCTGGACCAGCTAAAGCATCCATGTTGGCAGCAGAAGAAACTACTGGCTGCACCGAAATTGAGCTGTTCACATCAGGATTAACATTGTGAATAACAGAACTGGAAACCTCCCCACTGATTTCACCATCCCCAGTAGTATCACCCTCTTCTGAAGGAGTTGGACTAGGAAGCTTGTCGTTCATAAAAAAGGAACTCCGACCAAATTTCTGCTGATAACTGGAAACAGCTTTGACAGCATCAGTTTCGTAAGGATGCATCACAGTATTTTCTCCGCCAAGTGTTCGTCTGGGAATGGGCCATTCAGGTTTCAGCAAACCGGGTCCCGAAATAAATCCCTTGTCAAAAGGCGAAGTCGCACAAAGGTCTCGCGTGGGTGAAGGAAGACTATCTGCATCGTGATCTTTGTGAAGGTCTAGCAGTGGAAGAGCCACCCCCTTATGCCTAGAATTAGTTAGTCCTGAATTTGAATATTGTAGTGAAAAGCTGTGCTCAGTTTGATGCATGGATCCACAAGTCCCAGATTCTATTCCACACTTCTTTTTGCAAGATGAGTAGTTGCTAGCATTATCAAGCAACACATGCAAATCCGTTGTATTGAACCCCTTGCCCACTTGTTTCCTTCCATCAATACTGTTATTGCTCAAAGAATCAGCAGAAGCCACCACGGAGGACCTAATAGCCTCCACCTATGACAACATACTTCTAAGTAAGACACAATAACCACTACAAATCCCAAAGGTTCAGAAAATTAGGGAGGAAAAACGAAAAAGAAAAACTAGCACCTCTTTCAACTGCAGAGAAGAAAAAAGAGGTGGTTTGAAGCTTATTACTTGATCTAAGGACCTGCGCAAATATTTACAAGGATGAGATAGTCAATAATTCAAGAATGATGACACACAAAAGAATGCCCAAACAGAAAACATAATAGTTGCAATGTGAACCTCAGCAAAACGGCTTTATTCTGCTCCTTGAGTCTCGGAGTCATGGAAGAAAACACCTGCAGATACCATTTAAGAATTGTAGCAAAAGTTCACCCAAGACTGAATGAAGTTAACAAATTAACCGGGCTCATAAGAAAAAAACACAAAGACTATTGCAATAATGTAGGGCAGTTATCAAGAATTTGATTGAACATCATACCGAATAGACACACTGAGTTGCAGTTAATAACAGTTGAACAAGAGTGTCCTTCTCAGCAAAAGAAGCCTCCAAAACCATTTTATGCAAGCTGTCTGCCGCGGTCTCCAAGTCTGAACACAATCTACCATAAGATCTACACAAACACAGAAATATTAGTTCCCCATACAATTTTTTTTATTTTGGTTATCACAGCTGAACAACAATTTACACAACAGCCATAGAATTCCAATCTGACTTACTTTTCTGCATCAGCCACATTCAGATTCTCAAGCTTCTCAAGCTCTTTCTTTATAGAATCAAAATGCCTGCTGCTCTCCAGCTTATCACTCTCATTCACATCACCTCCCACCCCATTCTTAATTTCAACATTTAAATCCTTATTTTCAACTACCAACTCTGAATCCAAATCAATCTCGCCCTCCTCCAACTCACCTTCCTCCTTTTCACCCTCATCCTCCACATCAATCACGACCTTATTCTCATTCCCTATTGAACTGTGCATGCTACTTGTATCATTATTACCATTACTATTATCATTACTACCATCCTCCATCATCACAAAAACCTCACCCAATGGCTTATTATTCACCGCCTGCGCCCACGCCAAATTGTACAAACCCGAATAGGAAGTTTTCGAAGCAATCTGATACTTGTACAGATCTCTCATCGTCCAAACCCTAGGCCCACTTCCGCCACCAGTATTATTAATAATAACATTAGTATTGTTCGAATTAACAGTACTTCTCAGCGGTGGCGCAGGTGGCGGGGAAGGCAGGGGTGCGTGCTTAGTATTAAAAGCTTCTTCAGTAATTTCTTCAACGGAGGCGGAATCTGAGATCTCACCTTCCTCTACATCGTGAACCTCAACTTTTACAAGTTGCTGCTCTTTACAATCGTCTTCCATATTTAAAGAAGCTGAAGCTTTTTTCCCTCAATTAAACAATTTAAATTCAAATCACCGACAAGCATATGTTGAACTACATAAATAATAACACGAATCGTAGTACTTACCAACCAAATCAGGAAATTAAACTCAATTCATACATGGAGAGGAAATTGAAAATGTTTAAGATGTACGAAGGAAAGCAATCTAATTTCTCAAGTATTTTGGAAAAGGAACTAATTCAAAGCTTTGGAATTTGACCAAAGGAAAGATTCGGTAAGATTTTGAGGGGTTTAAATGATTTCTAGTTTCTCTCCTAACAAAATTGGGATCGAACTGGATCTTGATTTTTGGATATACCATTCGACCCTTGTGTTCTTTTTTATTTTTTTCTTTTTTTCCCCGTTTCTCCGAAAGAATTAACCCTCTATTTTGTTCTCGAAATCGGGTTTGAACTGCACTCGTAAACAGAATCTGGAATTATTAGGAATTTAGGGGAAAAATATTTTTAGAAGAAAGATAGAATTTAGAACAGGAGGATGGGAGTGAGATTAAATCTGGACCGTACGCGTGAAGGATCATGATTGAATTGGAATTTTAATGCTACGGAGGAGCAGCGTTTGGGTAAGGTGCTGGGTTGTGAAGCCTGATGTCATCAAAAGCTAACATTGGATTTCTAGTCCCACTAAAGCTTTTCTCTTTACAAGTGTGTGCGCGCGCGTGCGCGTGCGTGTGCTTAATAATTTACTGACGAGAACCATTCGTTGTCTCTACACCTATATTAATTTATTATATTATTGATATTAAATTATATTAATAAATAAATTATTCAAATTTTTACAACATATATTAACCATAAAAACAATAATATAATTTTAATAATAATCGTATCAATAGCATGCAATAGTAATTATCTATTAATATAAGCTCATATTTATCAAATTATTTCTACATCAAAAATTTAAAATATTAAATATATCTACCTATACATTCTACAAATTTTGTTATTATATTTTCACTATATTATTTTTGTTTTTAATGTTAAATTAAGTGATAAATTAACTTTTAAAATTAAATTAAAAATTGAGGATATAATTAGTAAAGTAAATTTTGATGTAGCATGGCGTAACCACTACTTTAAGTATGTAAAGGGCCTTTCTTTTTTATATAACTAGTAGTTCTTTGTACACAGTTCTTGCATGCGTAAAATATTTTCAAGTAATTATGCATATTATTTTTATATATTTTATATTTATTATACTAAAAATTAACATACATCACAAAAACATACTTATAATTTGTATAATTATGAAGACAACAATCACTTAAAGTGAAATTTTTATAATGCATTACAAGATTAAATAGAAAATTTAAAATTAATTAAAATAAGTTATTAGTGGAAGTTTTTAAATAAATGGTGGTTATTTGTATACATAAATATATATTAAATATTGAATAAGTTAAAAAACAAATTTGATATATTAAAATTTGATATCATAACTTTCATTTTAAACATAAAAATATCTTTTTTTTATAATAGTATAAATATAGAAGATTGCAATTCCCATAATACTAAATGAAAACCATCTTACAGCAAGCTAAATTTATTTTTCATTATATAAAATAGTAATCCTAACATTATACAGGATTTTCTTTTCATTTTTGGGAGAAATGAAGCGCTTTTTGTGAGAAATCACAAAATCATTTTTGTGAGAAATCTAAGTTTGATTAGTTCATTTGCAATTTACAATACACAATTTGAGTAAGTTTAAAGCTCTTACTTCACAATATATAATTATGATTTTAATTAACAAAATCTAATAAAATTTGTAAAGTGAAACTTTAGGTATGAGCTTCCAACTCCCTCTCATTGAACAAGTACAATTATAAATATAAATTCACTAAAACAAGCATCATATATATCAAACTACTTTGAATTTAAATTTCGCACATATAAATATAAGAATAATCTCATTTAATAATTAACAAATGGTTCTCTCATATTTAGAGTTTGTATCTTCAGTGCATATTTCTAAATATAAAGTGAAACAAAAATATATAAGTTCATAGTACCGTCCACTTTCATTCTAATCAAAATAATAATTATAGTATTACTCTACTATAAGTTGATGTAAAACATGTTGAGCTAGCAAATTTCATGAAATAGGCATATAAAAGGGGTTTAGGTGCAACTTCAATTGTACTGTGCTATACAATATCCAATCGTAATTTTTCTTGATGAGATGGGCTTCTTCTTTTATTTTATTTTATGCGTACATATACTAAGATGGGTTTCTCTTTTTATTTTGTTTGATGGGTACATATACTGTATATGTAATCAACAATCAAATACTTTTTTAAAAAAAATTAATACAATTATGATATAATTAATTAGGTCCACCAAAAAAGACTAAAAAAGGCCCAATTTACCAAAGAGAACAATTGAATAAAAGGTTGGAAAGCAAAACTAATTAAGCCATCAAGAAGGGTATCAAAACCCTTATGGATCAAAGCCCATTGATGTTGCACGGGAATGGAATAGGATCCTTTTTGGTAGACAGCAATTTCTTTTTTTTTTGTTTTTATGATAATTCAGTTATTCTTGTTGGTTCTTTTTCCTTTGAAAATACATGGAGAGATTTATTTTTCTTGAAGGTTCTTTGATTTATCAATAATTTCTTATGTCCAAATTCTTTTTGGGACTTAGTATTTATAGATGTTAGTCTTTCTAAGTACAACTGACACTAGAGGAGATGCGAGCACCGCAAGCAACACCTTCAAGAGATCCTCTTGTGTAGATTATTCAGGAGGCATTGAAGACCATGTTGGAGAATCCCATTGCTTAAGCTATGGCCAAAGATGTCACACAATAAGTGAAGAAGATGCTACCTCCAAAAGTAGCAATAGCAGTCTTCTTGTTGGAGTCAAAGGGCTTTGTCCTCCATGAAAAGAATTGAATGAAAAAGTAATTCTAAGCGAGACACCGCTCCTCGTCCTCTACCTCCACAGACAAACATACATTTTTTACTTCAAGTAGACTCCTCTCAACAACTACCTACTATGGCTAGAGTGCAGACTCATTTGCTGTTGTTGCAATCCTCGAGAAGAGCTACAAACTAGTAATTACCTCTTGCCATCACTTCCACCCGACACAATCCTTTTTACCCAACTCTTGGTGGAGGTACTCTCCATAGGATGAAAATAACCTACCTGCCAAAGTTTACAGATATGACGAATTTGTAGGAACACCTAAACAACTTCCTAGCAAGGATAGGGCTCTAAAACTTGAGTAAAGTAGCACACTACAGGTTGTTCTGCACCACACTCACCGAGCTTGCTTGACATAGTTCAACCTATATATTAACTAGTTTATCACAAACTGGGAGCTATTGGCGCTTCGCTTTCTCTAGAAATTTTTTGTTAATTATAGATACCCAAAGATGGCGATATATTTGTTTACCATCAAGTAAAAAGATGGAAAGTCCATGAGAAACTATTTCAACCACTTCATCTATGTGGCACATGAGATCCCTTACATTAATTAAGAGCTCATACCCAACATCACCCAGCAGAACTTAAACTATATGAAGTTCCAAGAATATGTCGCCAAAAAATCTCCTGCTACTTTGGAAATGCTCCTTGTGCATGCCAAGAAATACATCAATGCTAAGAAAGTTGTGACCTCTTAGGACATTAGCAAGCACAAGGCATGTGATGAAGAAAGTAATGACAACAATAGGATGAAAGGAAATTATGGGTGCAATCTACTCCTGGTGTTCACTACCTACACTTCATTCACCATCCCTAAAATAGAGTTTTGATCATCACTTTATTTGGCACCCTCATTGGAAGATGACAGAGGACCTAAAAAAATAGAAATCTAATAAGTGGTGCCTTTTTTTAGGAATATAGACACTTGAAGGACAGGATTGAGAGGCTCAAGAAATAGTCCAACAGCTGAAGAAAGTAAGGATCATGGTGATGACCTGATGAATGTCTAGAGTCCAAAAACCAATAGCACCAACATGACTTGGATAATTTCCCAACAGTCAGTGTCATTTCAATGATCTTAAAAGGACCGGATGATGGGATGTTGCCAATGCAAGAATAGCACTATACAAGCAGCGAGGTAGACGCAAGCTTATGTAGTTGATTCAATTTTGAGCATTTTTTAAGTACATCCCCCAATGACCAATATCATCTTTGGAGCGGAGGACATAGAGCTTAAGCAAGGAGAACATAATGATGTGCTAGTTATCTTTGCATCCATTACTAACTTTCAGGTGAAAAAGATACTAGTGGATAGTAGCAACTCAATTGATATCCTATGCCATTATGCATGCCTACAGTTAGGAATGGACAATTTCAATGCCTCTCTGATAGAGTTCACTAGTGATAATATAAAGGCACTAGGAAAAGTGTCATTGCCTTCTCTCTAAGTACTCATCCCAAGCAAATATTGAAGATAGAGAGATTTTCGATGATCAAGACCCCATCGGCTTACAATGCCATTCTAGGAAGATCTACTTTGAATTTGTTTTGAGCAGTAATGTGGATGTATTATATGAAGTTGAAGTTCCCTGCACCAAACAAAACTGGTGAAGCTATTAGCAATCTATGTGTAGTTAGAGAATGTTTTGCCAACACCTTAAGAATATCAAGACTCTCGCCCCTAAGACTAACCGAACAAAAGAACCGCAAGGTAGCAAGAAGAAGGACATAGGTAAAGGCATGCTCTTAAGATGCTAACGTCATGATATGTTAAAGTAATGGCCTACAAGGAAATTAGATTGGCATGTAATTGATGTTGTAATACATTCTTATTTGATCAATATAATTGTTTTGTTGGTCATTTTCATTTTATGTTTCTTTGTTATACATTTGTTTAAATCCCACAAGTCATGAATAACTACGAGACATAATATAAATCAATAGTTGAATACATCTGAAACATGTCTCTATGGTTGTGATCTTGAAATCACTCTAAGTTGCAAAATCTATGAGATAAGAGCATCATAAATTTGGATAGATTTGCATTAGCAATGTATGTTCCAAAGGTTTGATAATGCCCTATTTCGTGGGCATTCGATGTAGTGGACACCAATACACGTTAATAGATGCTTATTAGGGAACAAGTTCACTAAGGACTTGGCGTAGAGAAATCTTGAGGTAGCCCATGTCGTATGTTAGAGAGGATGATTCTCTAAGCTTGCAATTATGCATGTAATTAGTCCTTTGACTTGAGGTTCCATGATAACCTTGTGTGTCGTTGCTTATGCTTTGATTCAAGCACCAATCACTTGGCGAGTCACAGGATGTCTAGCATAGGTTACTTGTATGTGGAGGTTTGTGAGAATTACTAAAGGATTTATTTTGCTTATCTTGTTAAATAAGTTAATCTCATATGTTTTCTACGATGTTCGATTCAAGACGCCTTTGCACAAGGCATGGCGACAATTTGAAAAACAGTCTCCAAAGTTGAGGTGGCAAAAGGAATTGATCATTAAGGATACACTATTGAAAAAACTGCTATTAGCAACATATTTTACAAAGGTTTTTTTCCAAAAAACCATCGCAAATAACAATTTGCGTTGGATTTTTGTCACAAATTTTTGCAATGGATTTTGTGATGTCTCATTTTGTGATGAATTTGTGATGATTTTGAAGCTCCCTTTTTGCAACAGATTTTGCAACATCTCATTTGTGATGGATTTGTGACAATTTTGAAGCACTCTTTTTGTGATATATTTTGCAATAGAAAAGTTTGCGATAGAAAAATCTATCATAAAATTAAAATTTTGGGACATATATATTTTTTTTTATTTTTAATTATTTTGCAACAGAAATTTCCATCTCAAATTTTGCATAAATTTTTTAAAAAAAATTCTACATTCTATATTAACCATACATGTAATCAACAAATATCATATTTATAAATAATACAACACCATACATAACAATATTTTCCACCAAATCCTAAAGTAATAATTTCTTCCACCAAATCATAAAATAATATCAAATAAATAAAATATTCATAAATTATACAACATAAAAGTATCCAAATATAATCATCGAAGTGTCATCATCTTCATAAAATATATAAAACACTAATACATAATAATCAAGCATCATCCTCTTCATGCTCAAATCTTTTGCGAATCTCTGCCCTCTCATGTTCCAACCAAGCAAACTTTTTGTGAGGCACATAAAAAAATTCAAAACACTTGGAGAAATTTATATTTTGAAATCTAATAAAGAATAATTTATATTATTCTTGAAATAATTCTTATCTCAAGCACCCAAACCATATCGTCTTGATTGCATCTAGATAACAAAATCCAACTAAAGGATTTTCAACATAATTGTCCGTCAAAAATAGTTTGGAAACTTAAATTAAAAAGTCAAACGAGTAACCCTTAGTTTGACATAGACTTATGAAAATAGATATATACACCACAAAAGCTTCTGTGTATAGTGTTCAACCATATAAGATGCCTATTGACAAATATGCAAAGTGAGTATCCACTTATTGGTGTATCCTTAAGTGTTAATCGATGAATAACTCATATTTCGAATAACACAAAATTCTTGAATAACTCCAATTATCCGCATAACATGATGCAATTATCCAAATTTGAATAACAAAATCCGAATAATCCCAATGACTCGATTCAAATAACAAATTATTGGTGTCAATCAATCAATCAATTATTGGTTCACCTTAAATTTATTCAATAACTCCTATAGTTGAAAATAGACTAAGCTCACTTGTTATACAGAACTTATAATTTGAATAATAAATTGAAATAAATAATAATCGTAGAACTATACAAAATATGATTTTTGTCAATCTTGTTAATCCGAATAATTACATCTCTCATATATTAATATTCACTATTAATAACAAAATTTTTGTAATGATGTAAATGTGAAACAAATCGATGAATGAAATGTATATGGTCATTGACATTTCAATCCTTGACTTATTTGTCATTACATCAAAAAAATCTAGGAGGATAAAAAAGACCAAAGACATAATATGATAAATGATGCATTCATAAAAACTCTCTTAAATAGGAGACTTCAAATTGCCCAATAAACAATACTCAACAAAATGAGTAACATCACTTCAATTGAAAGCAACTAATTCACAAACACATAATGACATATAAACACTCCCCCTTATATCCATTATCATCACGCAAGCAATTAAAAATCCATTAGTAGCAAATGAAAAAGCTCCACCTCTTCTCCCAACATCCCATCCTCCATCTTAATTTCACCAACTCTAAATAATTCTAATGTATTCTACTAATAGAATATGTAAAGTCAAAACAAGGTATGCAACACTTACCTCGAAACGCTCCAAAAAACTCAACGCACAAAACAAAAGTATTCACCATAATTGAGATATCCTATGTTATTAAGCACATGTTACAATATTAATTTTCACTTTAGAAAAACTATAGAATTCAACACAAAATAATATTTCAAGTATTTAGTCACATTATCGCATATAATTATGCATATTGAATCAACAAATTCAATGCATGTCTCCAATCACAACAAAGAAACATACATCATAATTTAGAAAATGATAATCAATCTAAAATTTTCTTATATGTGCACATATTTATCCATAAATTATAATTTCATAAACTAGACTAAAACTTATGAACTTAATATGATTCAACATTGATGAGGTTGAAAGTCGTTTATAGTGAAAAGAGTAGTATTTAAGGTGAATTCGACCCAGGAGGTCGAGTAGTCCAAATGATATTCTTCTCGAGGTCTAAGTTCTACAACAGTAACACATGTTAAACTAGCCGAGGTGCCCCCAACTAAGGCACTCCGACGCTCAAGTTAGTTCTAATCAAGAGATAATAATCAAATAGAATATTGAGAGCTTATAGTGCATTTGGCATTACCTAAAGTGTGGTTGGTTATGAGGTATCTATAGCCTTCTTCTGGTATGTGATTTGTCAGAGGTGCCCCTATTAGGTGTAGTAGGCTTTATTTCTTGCCAGGGAATTAATGGTCATTTCAGATCTCGATACTATTTCAGATGGCACAATCTCCTATTTTTCAAGATGAATAGTACCTTTGGTAGATGCCTCCTTGTCAAAGGTAATGGCAGGGTTGGTGGCAATGATTGTACTAGCTGTCACACGTCATTAATGCGGAGGCATGCTGCCTGTTAGAACAATAAATATGGCGTGGATATGAGTCAACGCTGAAGTGAGTCACCTAGTCAATAACAGTCGAACAGATGAGGTTGGTTGATTAGAGAGATGGTCGAATAGGCAAAAAAGGTTGATGCCTCCCGTCGAACATGGTCGATAATAGTATACTTGACCAGATGGATGTTGTCCAGTGGCTTAGCCCATAACTAATGTTGAGCCCTACACGCTAAGTAAACCTATTAGGCTATCCCATATCATGAGTCCCCTCTACTCGCAGTCCTAATCGAACTTGTCGACGAGCAGAAATAGAGAGTACACAGGCAGTTACGATGGTTATTCACATTCGACTAGGGTTTGTGGCAGTTCTGCTACATTTAATGTGTCGGTTACTTTCATAAAATACAAAGCGTGGGGAGACAGGGTATAATTATAATTTATGCTTGGATTCCCACGTACAAACACTTATAAATAATGGAGATATAGGTCTTTATTTACACTTTTGTTAAAATCATATCTAGTCAAGTTCCTGTTTGCGAAGTTCTCCAAACCTCTTGTTGCACTTAGAGTTTACAGGATACCTACTGTAAGTTGCTCTGCCCATTTAATCTTTTTTTCCTCTTCTTTTGTGATAATGTCTAACACTTCAGATAGCAAGGACACTGGGTCCGAGAGTGTAGCGTCCTAAGGGAAAACTAGTGTTAAAAGTGCATTTGGAACAACCTAAGATAGTGGTTCAAATAGTTTGTCAAGCGACAACTAGAGTTTAAGCAGCTCGAGCATAGAAAGGGCTGTCTTTAAGGGCGAAGTTGGCTCGAGTGATTATCCTGCATCTCAAGATCAATTATTTGCACCTGACCATTATACAAATATAACCTCCAAAATATCACCCACCAACCTAGTATGAATTAAGGAGGTGTATCATATCCCAGAGGAGTATGAGTTGCTAGCGCCAAGGACTCGAGATAGAATGTATCAACCTCCTAGAAGGTGTATAATAGTATTTGAGGAAAGGTTGAGATGCGGCCTTAGGTTCCCCCTTGCCCAACCAATAGTCAACCTCCTGGTAGGTCTAGAAGTTTGTATAACTCAATTGCTTCCCAACTGTTTCGCCACCCTTTTGAGTTTTGCAGTGTTAATGCATCTGTATAATCAACCCGCTTCCTTTGCTAACTTTTCAAATTTATTCCACTTATCCATGTCACGGTAGTCGGGTAGTATCGAGGAGTTTGATCTTTACTACTTGAATGCCTGACCCTATAGAAAATTCTTAGTATCCCTTATTTCTTCATACAACTAAGAGTGGAAAAAATATTTTTTCTATGTTTGGGGGCCAGGGGATTTCACCATTTTGACGGGTTCGTGGAAGGGGCATATGGAGATGCTAGAGAGCCAGACACCTAGTTGGCCTAATACTTTTGTCAGGGATTTGGTCAAATTTGGGCACATGAAAGTCTCAATTCTAACTGAAGAAAGGTGTCTGGTGTTAGTTGGCTTATTGCCAGCCCAACTCGACCTGCCTATGGGTGATCAACTAGGTAAAGATTCTCGTCGACCATTTTAGTTATGATTGCTTTCTTTCTGCTCAACTCTAATGCCTATTTGTCTTGCTTATGTCTGCAGATCGAGAAGAGAAAATGGCTAGAAATAGAACTGAAGCTCAAGCCAGGGCTTTAAGAAATGAGAAACACCATCGAGCTACTGCCGCTTGATGAGAGAAAGCTCCCACAAAGCTAACCAGTTTGACACGATCGACCTTAGCTCCTGCACCCATACAAATCGAACAAGTGCTTGAAACCTAATCCATTCATCAAGAAGAGCCCATGCAAAGTAGCCCCATAGGTCGAGGCAAAAGACAGAGTGCCGAGTAGGGAGGCTCAGCTCTAAAGAAGGCCGCAGGTGACAAGGAAAAACAAAAAATGGTGACAGGCTACAACCTGTTCAGAAAACCTGGCGATGGAGTATTACTTCAACTCCACCAGCTATCTCTGCCCCAATTCTCAACTAACTCGGCCCACGATATAACTGACTCGACCTCCATCATCTAGAGAGGAATGACTGGCGATAATACCCTAAAGTGGCTGACTTCAGAGTTTTTCTTACCCGACCAACAAAAATTGATGGGCTTTAGTCAGGTCGGGGTTCTCTGAGCATTTACCTACTATTGTAATATGGTAAGTACGAGATCGATAATTTCTCATCGAATTTGTTTTTTGTTGTAGCATTATGGACTGACATTCTTATGTTTCAGGTGGGAAATTGGGCTATAATATCTTCTGTCGATTAGAGCTAGACCTGGCGGATAGAAAAGAGTTGCAAAGAGGAAGGGATATGGAAACCTTTAAGATGCAGCTCGAGTCCTTCCAACTTCAAGTTGAGCAACTGAATAAAAAAGTGGCCAAGCTCTAGGAATAGCTGGACTCCAAAGATCAGCAACTGGTCAAAGCGATCGAAGAGCAAAATCGAATGGACTCAATAATAAAGAAAGCTCACTTGAACCTATAGGTGAGCTTTTCTTCTGGTCAAGCATAAGGCCACATAGAGGCTACTAATGAGGTGAGAAAGGCCTTAACCGACACCTCTCAATGATGTGGCGCGAAGCAGTCGAACAATTTATCTTGAGCCCCACTTTTCAAGATGCATGTGTGATCATGTCACTTGACGATGCTTGCGAGGCATTCCATAGGGTTGTAAAATAGCTTAAGTGCCTAGGCTATGCTTTTCAGCCCGATGAAAAAAGCAAGATAAGCCCTACCCTAAATGATAAATTAGAGCTTTATCTCGATCCCGAGGAGGGTAAAGTCAACCAGGCCCCAAAGAAGAAAATTGCGACCCTTGTGCTCGATGAGCCACTGACTAAAGCTTAAAAAAAGAAGGCTGAGGTCTATGCTAAGTTAGAGTAGTTAGCCAATAAGTTCACATTTGCAGAAGACCTTGTGGTACGACTTAGGGAGGAAGAGGTTGACGTGGCACAGTACGTGTTGCGTTCAACCAACTTCATGAGCGACGCCACTTGGCCTTCTCAACTACCTTAAGCTATTTTACCACTTGCTTGTGCATTTCCAAAGCCCGACTTAGAATGGCATAAGGGAGACTAAGCGGGGACTAGCTAGAGCTAAATTGGCTTTCTCTTTTTCTTTCTTTTCTTTTTTCTTTTTTTTCTATAATTATGACCAATCTTCTCAATGGATAAAGAATGTTTTTCATTTCAATCTTGTTACATTAAAGATATCTCTTGAATCTTGTCAAATGCAACTTGATTGTCGTAGTGATGTGAGGTTTGTTAAGAAAATCTAACAACACTGACGTCGAGTTTGTTTAATGTTGATTGATGCATAGTCATTTGTTTGCACAACTACATCATCAATTCTTATTGCTGTATGGTCAACTTATTAATCAACTACTTGGTCGATTATTAGATTTAGGTGAGAAAGCTTAAGTTTGCAATTTGCAACTATTTGGGATCGACGCCATGGTCGATTTAAATTTTGGAAACTAATAAAATGGTGTAAAGTTTTTTCTTTGTCGACTATAGGGCCAACGTGAGTTTGGTAGCATGATGTTGTTTGTCCATTGACTACGGGATCGATCGAAAACATGTGTGGCAACATGAAGCTGCTTAGGTGGTAGGAAGGGGCTGCTTATTCATCGACTATGGGGTCGAATAGGGACTTGTTAACAGCATGAAGCTGTTTGAGTGGCATTGAAGGACTGTTTATTCATCGACTATGGGGTCAACTAAGGACTTGTTAGCAGCATGAAGCCGCTTGAGTGGCAGCGAAGGGCTGCTTATTCATCAACTACAAGGTTGACTAGAAACTTGGTGTTTGCTGAGTATGATTATAACAATGCCTGCAAATAGTAGCGGTATTGTTGGAACTTTATTCAAGCCAGAGAATACAAGGATAAATACAATGTAATTTTAAATGTAAAATTTTCTTAAGTTGTTGGCATTCCACGGGGGAAGAAGTTCCTCTTCATCCATATTAGCTAATCTATAGGCATTGTGCTTCGATACTTTAACAACAGTGGATGGTCCTTTCCATTTTAGGTCGAGCTTGCGAACATTCTTGGAGACTTCTACTTTTTTGAGAATGAGGTCTCTAACCTTAAAATGGCACAATTTGATTCTTTTGTTGTAGTTCTCAGCCATCTTTGACTTATAGGCTGCATAGTATTATAAGCTTCTTGGCGATGCTCATTGATAGTTTCAAGATTGAGTTTTCTCTCTGATGTGTTTCTTAGTGGATGGAAGTGAATGACCCTAGCCGTGTGTTGAATTATCTCTAAGGGAATAACTGCTTTAGATCCATAAACGAAACTATAAGGGCTATGATTTGTAGATGTTCAAGAAGTTTTCCTGTATGCCTATAACACCCCGGGGAGGTCATCTGCCCAATTCAAGCCTGTGTCCTATATCCTAGCTTTCAGATGGTCAAGGATTGTTTTGTTGGTTATCTCTATCAGGTCGTTTGATTAAGGATTGCCTACTAAAGTGAAGTGTTGTATGATCCCCAAAGCTTCGCACCAATCTCGGGTGCTCTTGATCTGGAATTGAATGTCGTTATCTGAAATAAGGACTTTAGGCAGACCAAAATGGCAGATGATGTTTTTTCATATGAAACTCTTGATGGCTGCATCCATTATCTTAGGAACAACCTCAGCCTCGACCCATTTAGTAAAATACTAAATCGTGACAATTATGATTTCCATTATCCCATCGATCTTGGCAGTGAGCCCAAAATACTGATTCTATACTGGTCAAAAGGCCAAGAAATTTGGACATTGATCATTGGCACCGTGAGTTGGTGTGGCAAATTTAAATAGACTTGACATGAAGTACATTTTCGTGCAAAATCCACCTAGTCTTTCAACAATATTGGCTAAAAATATCTGTACACATTATTTTATAAGCCAGGGATCTTCCTCTAGAATGGTTGCCACACATACCTACATGAATATTTTGTAATACTTCTAGAGCCTGATCGAGATCTAAACACCTCGAAGTGGGTCCAAAAATTAACCTCTTGTATAACTGATCGTACTCATTGAGTGCAAATTTAGCAACTTGAGCTCAAAGGCGTCAAGCCTCGTTCCTATCCTCAGGGATGATGCCTTGGCTCAAATACAGTTTTATTGAGACCTGCTAAGAAGGTATAGTCTCCTCAATGCTTATTATCAAACTTTCCTCATGGGGTCTAATCAATGTTCTATTAGCGACCAAAAATGTGATCTTTTTATCTCTCGTGCCCCTGGTCGAGCTAGCAAACTTTGAGAGAGCAACCGCCCACTCGTTCTCAGATTGTGGTACCTGACTAAGAGTGAATCTTTTGAATGATTATTACAACTTTTTTACCTCAGCCAGGTACCGGCTCATCGTCGAATCCTTGGCCTCAAAATTTTCATCAATCTATTCAGCTACTAACTAGGAGTCTGTAATGGCAACCAGGTGCTGGACACCCGATCAAGCACTATTCTCATTTCTGCAAAAAGTGCCTCATACTTTGCTTTATTATTTGTGACTGTGTAGTCCAATTTTATTGCAAAATCATATTTCTCTATAGCTGGGGAGCAGAGAGCAACTCTTACTCCTCCTCTAGATGCGGTCGACGATCCATCAACTTGTAGAGTCCAAATAAGAAAGGCTTTGCAATTCCTCTCGAGCAGGTCAACCCGCTCGGCAATAAAGTCAGCTAGGACTTGTGCTTTGATGGTTGTTCTGGGCTAGAAAGTAATGTCAAATTCTCCTAGTTCGATTACCCATTTGGTCAGTCTTCTAGATGTGTCCAGCTTCAACAACACTTGCTTCAATGATTAGTTGGTCAGCACTATAATAGCATGAGACTAGAAATATGGTCGCAGTTTTCAAGATACAGTTACTAGTGCCAAGGCAAATTTCTTGATCTCCAAGTAATTATGCTCTGACCTTTAGAGTGACTTACT
>JACGDI010000734.1:57135-74256 GCA_014898725.1 Jacaranda copaia
AAAGTATGACCGAGGTCGAGCAAGTGGTCTTGGGCCTTTTCTATTTTTACAATCTTATCGTCGACGTACACCTCCATCGACTTCCCAATTTTATCTTTGAACATAAAGTTGACCAGTCTTTGGTAAGTTGCCCCAGCATTCTTCAATCCAAAAGGCATGACCAAAAAGCAATATTGCCCATTAAGAACAACAAAGGAAGTTTTATCCCCATCCTTGGAAGCTATAAAAATTTAATGATAACCTTAAAACGCATCCATCATGCTCAATAACTTACAACCAACAGTTGAATCAACTAATAAATTTATTCGAGGTAGTGGTAAGTATCTTTAGGGCATGCTTTATTTAAATTTCACATTTAAATTCGTGAAATTATTACATATCCGCCATTGTCTCTTATTCTTTGGGACTAGTACAACATTACAAATCCTAGAGGGATATTAAATTTCTATAATATAACCTGTATTTAGGAGTTTTCTGGCCTCCTTCTCGATAATCTGTGTCTTCTCGGCATTAAATATCCTTGTCTTTTGTCTGATCAATTTGAATTAGGGGTCAACATTAAGGCAGTGCACGATGATGTTGGGATCGATTCCCTAGAGGTTGGATGCTTTCCATACAAAGATGTTAATATTTTTCTTAGAAAACTGACCATAAGACACTCCAGGTAGGGGCCCATGTTTGTTTCGATACGGGTCATCTTATCGGGGTTTTCCTGTTCCAACTCGATGTTCTTAAATTCCCCAATAGGCTCTACCCTGGTGTCTTCCAATTTTCTCTTCTTACTGGCCTGGGCCTCTTCGGGTTTCGCTACAAGGGCATCCCCTGAGGTCTTCAGTTGTGGTCAAATCTTTTGCTCCCTTGATTTGATCGAGATATTATAACACCTTCGGGCCTCTTTCATGTTACACAAAAGCTCCTATATGCCCGCTGGGGTCAAAAATTTAATTTTTATGTGGTAGGTCAACATAATGACACGGAAGTCATTGAGAGCTGGTCATCCTATGATGACATTGTAAGAAAATGAGGCATCGACCACCACATAGTTTACCATCAAAGTTCGCCTTCGATGAGCCTTTTCAAATGATGTTGACAAGTTGATGGATCCTTCCAAGATAATTTTTGACTCCCTCAATTCGACCAATACGGTTTGCACAAGTTCAAATTTTAGCTGGCTTATATTCATTTTTTTCAAGGTGGAAAGGAAAATGATGTTGGCCCAGCTACTATTATCAACCAGGACCTTATGTACTTCAAAGTTAGCAATCTCAATAAGGACTACCATAGGACAATCTGCTTTATGATCGATATTCCTACCCTCGAAGTAGGCCAAGCATTGTTAGTGAATGAGATGGGCTCTACATTCGTTGACAGGTGGAATGTTGTCTCGACAGGTGATGCTTTAGTTAACTCGAGCCTCCTCTGGGTTTGTCTTCGAGCAGACTTTGAGTCCCCCCCAATAGGATCTCCCGCTATCATGTAAATCACTCCTTAGATGGGTGGGTGATCCTCATGGGTGGGTTTTTTTCCTTTATCTTCCCTTCTAGGGCTAACCGACCTTTCTCTACAGGGAGTTTAATCAGTTTTGCCCCTTTCGACCTGAGTGTCCATGGCTATATATTTCTTGAGTTGGCCTTGCTTGATCAGCCTCTCAATCTCATCTTGGAGGTTGAAGCACTCATCTGTGTCATGCCTCTTCTGCTTGTGGAAATGGTAATATTTTTTGAATTTTTTCATTACCTCAATCTCTATTAGTTTTCTCGGTTTCTTGAGGAGGTTATCATGTTGAATGGTATACAAGACCTCTCTCCTTAGAATGTTCAAAGATGTATAGTCATGGAAACATTTTATGGGAGATTGACTGACCTCTTTTTTGTGCTTTTGATTGTCTCTTTCTTTCTTCTTCTTTTTGACCTTAGAGGATCCAAACTTGAGTTTTTGCATCTCTTCCTAGGTCATGTATCTTTCGGCTAGGTCGAGCAACTCCTCCATCTATCGGAGATGTTCACGCACCAACGCATTGGCGCATTTCTTGTGTCTAAGCTCCAGGCACGATATATCTATCAAGAACTTGATCCTAGGGTTATCGATCTTGAGGACCTCCATGTTAAATCTCATAAAAAAGTTATGGAGGGACTCCTCCTCACTCTGTTTAATGGTATGGAAATGAGTGTGGGGGAGTTTCGCCTTCCTCTTGCTGGCAAATTGGTGCAAAAATTTATTACATAACTAGTCATAAGAGTAAATTGACGTAGGCTCGAGCTTCACAAATTAGTTAAGTACAATGCCCTAGAAAATGGTCACCAACATTTTGGCATGAATGTATTCATTGTATCCATGTAGCTGCATCATGTGCTCGAACTGCATTAAGTGCTCGTTGGGATCCATCAAGCCATTATATCTTGATAGACCGATCGGGACCTTCGCATCGATAGCAATGCTCTCATCGATAATATCTTGAATGAATGGGGATCCTCTTTCCCAATGAGACCTCTGAGGGCCCTTTGAATTAGGCATTCTTTCGATATTTCTCCTTAAAATCTCATCGAAGCATTTATTCAGTTGTTGGACTTGATGGGATATTTCCTCGCATTTCTCTCAATCAACCAGAGTGGCATTTCAATCGAGATATGGCCTCGTGCGCTCAACCTTATTGCATTGTAGGGCTTAAATGGGTCGGACCATGAGGTCCACAGATTCTTCCATATCTTCGAGGTGGTCACACCTAGAATGTTCAACTCTATCACGCTGTGAGGCTTGATTAGGTCAAATGTGATCAATTGAGTTGGTAATCTCTCCCCACAACTCTAGTCACCTCATCTCCTCCTGGGGATGTCTAGGACTGGCTTCACTTTGGGTGGGCGGCCACTTGGATTCCTGGCAACTGCAGCTGTCCCTAGGGGACCTGGCTTTTGGGGGAGGCAATTGTGTGGTGGCACTACCAATGGCGGCTAGCACAGTGGTGTGCCTATTCAATGCGGTAGATAGCTGGGCTGAGATTTGAGCAGAGATTTGCTTGCTTATCAGTTGCATCAACTGGGGCATAGTTAATGTCACTACTTGCTCCTAGGGGGCACTGAGACCTGGAACGTGTGCACCTTACTGTCTATAGTAAAAAGGGTAGTATTTAGGGTGAATTCAACCTAGGAGGTCGAGTAGTCCAAGTGATATTGTTCTCAAGATCTAAGATCTACAACAGCAATATACGTTAAACTAGTCGAGGTGTCCCCGACTAAGGCATTCCAACGCTCAAGTTAGTTTTAGTCAAAAAATAATAATAAAATAGAATATTAAGAGCTTATAGTGTATTTGGCATTACCTAAATTGTGGTTGGTTATAAGGTATTTATAGCTTTCTCCGGGTGTGTGACTTATCAAAGTTGCCCCTATCAAGTATAGTGGGCTTTATTCCTTACCAAGGGGTTAATAGTCATTTCAAATCTCGATACTATTTCAGGTGGCACAATCTTCTATTTTCTAGGGTAAATAGTACCTCTAATAGGCGTCTCCCTGTCAAAGGTGGTGGCAGGGTTGGTGGTAATGACTGTACCGGCTATTACGCTATTAATATAGAGGCATGCTGCCTGTTAGAATAATAAATGCAATGTGGATATGAGTCAACGCCAGAGTAAGTCACCTGGTTGATAACGGTCAAACAGATGGCGTTGGTCAATCAGAGAGATGGTTGAATAGGCGAGGAGGGTTAATGCCTCCCGTCGAATGCGGTCAGTAATAGTATACTTGACCAGATGGTTGTTGTTGAGTGGCTTAGCCCAGACCTAATGTTGGGCCTTACACGTTAAGTGGGCTTGTTGGGCTATCCCATATTAAATATATACCAACATAAACTTTAGCTTAGTCTAAACTCTAATAGAATATTTGATTCACAGAAGAACATAAATCTAACATATATAACAACATTTAATATAAATGCAAATTTTTAATTCAAATTTTAGTTGATACATAAGTCACTAAATTATAATAAAAAAAATTACCTTATTTAGTTGGAATCATCCAAAGAAAAGCTCCTAAAACTTGAAATTGAAATTAAAAAAAAATCATTATTTAACATTTAAAAAATAATATTAATTTAAAGCCATAACTGTCATGCCCCGAGCCCACAAGCCTGTTGGACATGAGAATTGCCTCCAAACCCACCGAGTACATCCTAAAATTATGTTATAATCAACTTACCCAAAAAGAATATCCAATAGATGTACATGAATTCTTTAGCCAAAGTTTATATACTGGCCACTCTTTTAATATCTAATCTATATGGGATGGGGCATCACAATCACCCATCCTTCGAAATGTGAAGTCCTCATCACGACATGACACAAATCTAAGATCAGTCACCAAATGTTGGAACTATAGAGGTGACTCCTATGGGATCAAGAGGTGGCTCCCATGTGCGTAACACTTTGTCCCACTAATGTAAGAGATAGCTCCCATACATGTAGCACTTTGCCCTGTATAGCACTTAGCTCCTAATATTTTAGCTAGTGATGGCTTTGATACCATTTATCACACCTTGAGCCCGTGAGCCCATTGGACACAAGAATTGCCTCCAAACTATCGAGTGCATCCTAGAATTAGGCTATGATCAACTTATCCAAAAGGAATATCCAATGAATGCACATGAATCCTTTGGCCAAAGCTTATATATTAGTTATTCTTTCAATATTTAGTTCATGTGGAACAAAATCATGCCCCAAGCCTATGAGCCCATTGAATGTAAGAATTGCCTCCAAACCTATCGAGTGCATCCTAGAATTGGGTTATAATCAATTTACCCAAAAGGAATATCCAATGGATGCACATGAATTCTTTGGCCAAAACTTATATACTAATAATCACTAGTCCATGCGGGATGGAGTGTTATAATAACCCTTCCTTTAAAATGCAACATCCTCATCATGGCTTGACACAGATCCAAGATTAGTTACTAAGCATTGTGGCTCTAGAGGTGGCTCTTACAAGATAAGAGGTGGTTCCCATGTGTGTAGCATTTGGTCCCATTGGTTCAAGAGATAGCTCTCATACACGTAGCACTTTGTCCTACATAACACTTAGCTCCCAATATTCCGACTAGTGATGGCTTTGATACCATTTGTTATGCCCTAAGTTTGCGAGCTTATTGGATGTGAGAATTGCCTCTATATCCATCGAATGCATTTGAGAATTGCGCTATGATCAACTTACACAAAAGGAATATCCAATGGATGCACATGATTTTTTTGGTCAAAACTTATATACTAGCCACTTTTTTAATATTTAGTCCATGTGGGATAGGATATCACAATAACATTGAAAAAACATAACATTAAAAATATAAAAAAGCATAAAAATAAAAAAAAATAAGGCCATCAGATCTAGCCCCTGGTTGGCTACCATTACTAGCTAAGACCAATAGACCAAATGCAACTACCACAATTACCACTACCGGCATGGTCTGCTAGTAACAGCAACCAAACAAGTAAAAACAAACAAATAAATAAAAGGAAGGGGATTGCCTTGAAAGGAAGAGAGGGCTTCAAAATGTGGGGATTTGCGAAGGTGCCCCCTCTCAATTTCCGATAGATTTTAAAATTACCCATTGCAACGGATTTTCCCTCCAGCCATTTGTACCGAATTTCAATATCCATTGCAAAAAAAAATTAAAATTATTATATTAATTTTGCAACAAAAAAAAATCCATTGCAAAATTTCAAAATTAATATCTACTACAAAACTCCAAAATTAATTTATTCACTCTTTGCTACTTTGTGATAGATTTTGTAACAAACTTTTTTGCAACGGTTTTTCAGTTAGAAAATCCCTTGCAATGGAAGCCTTTCCATCGCAAAAATCCATTGCAATTTATATTTTTTTTAGTAGTGATGGATATATAGTTATGCAAACTATTAAGGTTCCGACGAATATTTTGACCCTAGGCCTCAATCAGGAGATAGAAAATGGAAAAATCGTATTGGTGAGCAGTAGGGTTTGCATGCATCGATTTCACCCTGTTGGTTAGGTTCCATGGCCTTGTGGCTAGACGTAGACCATGGAGGTTAGGTACTCTTGAATTAAATGAGTTTAATTGATTAGAATAGTATTTTACTATGGGCAATTGAATCGCAAGGAGCTGCAAGCCCATGTCTAATTAATTGTGAATCCAATGAGTCACACATAAAAGCCAAAGTGTCTTCACAAAAGGTATTATCCAAGTGTTGGATGATACACTCTACTAAGTTTGATATAAAAGAAAGAAGTAATTGACTTGATTAATTTAAAGGGTTAAATTAATTCAATTAAATAATTTAATTATTTAATTTAAGCTAAGGAGTCGGGTAATTATTTAACTAAGAGAAGAATTTGTAGAGATATATCCATGGACCATAAATTGGCATTAAAATTGAATTTTAATTAGGACCAATTTATGAACCGTCAAGGCTAAAAGAGCATGATCTAGTGTGACAAGATCATATTGGACCATGCTAAGTGGATCAATAGGATCATTTCCATGGAATGGGAAGTATGATCCTTATACATATATATTGTATATATAAATATTCCATAAGATACAAGATATGAGTCTTATTTATATAATGCATATATATAAGATTTCATGATGTAGAAAGTTTGACACACTAAAGAGTATCTAGTGTGGTGGCTGCACATTACACCATCTTAAATGGACCACCTAGATTCAATCTTGGAGGATATTCCATAGCAATGGAAGATGTGACGCAATACATATAAGTGTACGTATATGTGAGTCAAATTTTTTGAGCCAAAGTTTGCCTATAAATAACCTAGTAATGGCCACCTCCTAGCTCTATCACTTAGTCATGTGTTGGCAAAATTACTATTTTCAAAGTATTCCCTTTTCTAGTCTTTTTCTCCCTCCCAAAGTACTCTCTAGCTTTCTTCTTCATCCAAGCTTTGAAGATCATCTTTAGTTATCTTCTTCAAAGTGTGAAAAAGACTTGGCGTATGGATATCTTTGGAGGAAGAGCATATGTTCTTCTATTTGGTGTGGTGTCTCTCCATTATTTAGGTATTGGCAAGATCCATTGGAGGTATATATCCATTTTGGAGTGGAATACTAGAAGAGTTCAAGGAGTTTAATTTGCATTACACCTTTAGTCATCATTTTCATCAAAAGGAGTGCTAGGCTAAGGTTGTTTTCTAACCAAATCCATTCATGATGTATGAGATGATCCTTTGGAGGAGATATTTAATGTGATTAAATGTTTAGTTTCCGATGTTGTTATTTGAATTTGAAATTCAACCCTCTCCCTATAGCTAATCTTCCTTCGTGGTGGTTTCATGCCAAGAGACTCCACTTAAACTACTTGAACGCAACACCTTTGGCACCCTCTCATTTTTAAATTTTTGTTAGTTGATTTTGATTGAATAAGCTATGATTTATTTTTCTCTTTATTTTAGAGTGTTTATTCTCTTGATTCCAAGTTATGCTTTCAGACTTGAATAAAGTCAACCCATATGGGGACTATACTCTTGTACTGTTATTGATTGCATGAATAAATTTTATGCTTGATTGATACTTTGCACAATGAAGCTCCCCGGAGAATACTCAATTTCTTTGACATAAACCCACTACAAGACCCCTTTTGGGATTATGTGGCAATTGCCCCTAAACCCACCGTAAATCTTTCCTGGAGGTAAGCGGTAGCACTCTCAATTTTTTTTGGTGTAAACCCACTATACGGTCCCTCCCAAGTACATGGTAACAAAGCATAAACCCAACGTAAATCCTCTATGGTACCACCATTGGGAGTAAGTGGCAACACTGTTGATTCTCTTTGGCATAAACCCACTATGCGGTCCTTATGGGGTATGTGGTAGTTGCGCATAAGCCCACCATAAATCTTTCTTGGCAACACCCTTAGAGGTAAGTGGCTGCCCCCTTGATTTCTTTTTGGCATAAATCCACTATACAGTCTCTTCAAAGGTACATGATGGCTATGTGTAAGTCTATCATAAATCCTCGGCACCACGAGGTATGTGGTAGCACCTCTCTTACAAATAATTTTGGTGTAAACCCACTATTTGGCTCCTTTGAAAATACGTAGTTTCTATGCATAAGTCCATTGTAAATTCTTCCAAAGGTGAGTGGCGGCACCTCAAGATAAATCACATTGATACTTGAATTAATTTGACATAAATTCTAGCCAAAATTTCGACTATGAAAGATTTAATATAAAATCTAATATATATAAAGTAAAATGATATTCAATCTCATTTAAGTATATTTCTTATGTGACAGTGATGTGGATAAATTAATTTTATTTATTTTGGCCATGTAAATATATTCCATATATAAATTATGTAACTCTCTGTAATATATTTTCATATTTCTCTTTTCTTCTTGTCAATATATTTTTATACCTAATATATGTAACTTCCTATATTAATATATAATTTTTTTAACTCCTTATTATATTTGTTAATTTTATTCATTTTCCCTATGTCAACAAATATATCTACATATATAATATTTTTTCAATTTTTTTTAATATTAATATAAAAAGATTATATTAGTTAATATTTTGTAATTTCATATCTAATTTTGATTGACATTCAATATATATATATATATATATATATATATCTCAATATTTATATATGTACATTAATTTTTTGTAACTCCTTATTTTAATATATAATGTTTATACACCTTACTATATTGTCTAATAGTTTTTTCTAATATCTATTATTTATATTCTTAAGTTTAATTTTTGGATAATTATGGACAAATACACACACACAAACACACAAACATATATATATGTATGTGTGTGTGTGTAACTAGGGATATATATAAGACTATTTGTCAATGCAATTTAATTTACATGTCATGCATAAGCTAAAAATCATAACAATAATTTATATTAAACATAATTTAAACATACAATTTACTATTTAAAAAGAGAACAATGTCTGTCTTTTTTTTTTTTTCTCCACCTCTATAAAATCATTCTCTTTGTGAGTTAAATTTTATTTATCTTAAAAATGCATGTATTCTATGATTTTTATATTTTTTAATATTTTTAATATTTATATTTATGAATTAAGATAATTTAGAAAAAAAAAATTGAGCCCTAAATAAAGTGTTTTTCTTGTATGGTAGTGATGTGTGTAAGCTAATTTTATCCATATGTGTCATATTAACATATTTTTATCTTCTATATCCTATAAATATTTATTTTAGTATTAATATAAAAAATTTATATTAATTCAATTTTATAACTAATAAGTTCAATTTCAGTAAACAACTCAACATATACATGTATATTAACATATAAATAATTTTTATAATAATTTTTATAACTTTTTTTTTATCAATATGTAATTTTTGTAACTCCTTATTATATTGCCTAATAGTTATATTTTTTAATATAATTATGGATAAACACATACATATATATATAGTTGTGCATATACATAGATGTAGTTATCAATGCAATTTAATTAATATGTTTTGCTCTATATATATTGTGCACGTATAATTTTTCATTTCTAAAGTATTATAGTAATATAGAATTTATTATAATTTAATCTTAAGTATTATATTATATTATCCCATGAGGTATTTGTTATTCTAAACTTTAACATGTTAATTAAGTTAAATCGTAAATAAAAAAAGAATTCAAAAATTCAAACTAAAAATCTGAAAAAGTATATGTACAAAAATAATCTTAACGTACAATTTATATTTTGAAAATATAATACATTTATCTTCTTCTTTCTCCATTCTATATGATCGTTCTCTTGATACGTCGAAATTTATTGTTTTCCTTAAAGATAAATGTATGCATAATGCTCGTATATTTTTTTAATATTTAATTACTATGCTGATGAACCAAGAAAATGTATAAAATGGAAATTTGAAGTCCAATTTTAGTGAGTTCTAATACCTTTAATTCCCCAATATTGAATTCTTGAATTTCTTCAACCAAATCAATATTAAAGTGATTTTTTTTTTAATTTTATCTTCTACTATATTTTATGAATAGTTTATTGAATTTATAAAGTGATTTAACATTTAGTGATGAATTTTTGTGTAGAAACAAATTAATACATGAGATTAGATCCGATGACACATTTTTGTATAAAATATTATTATATCTCATTTGCATCCTCAATTATATTATATTCAATAAAATTCTTAATAATTTTTTAAATATTATATTTATAATATCTATAAAAAATATTAATATCTAAATTATGAAATAAATTAAATAAAATAAAATTTTAAATTTAAATTTATCATTCTGTGCAATGCACAGACTCATAGCTAATTTAAAATAAATGAATTATCTTGTCATTCAATCATATGTTGCTAATAATTATGGCTATTAATGGGTCGAATTTGAATCTAATCGTACTAGATCCAAGTTCGAATTCAAAGTAATATGTTATATCCAAATTCAATTCAAAATCCTATCAAATACATAGTTGGAATAACTATATTTGGATTCAAATAAAAATTAAATATCTGTCAAATATCCAAAAAAATTCAAATCCAAATACTTCAAAGATCATTATATATTTATTATTTTTCTAAAAATTTAGTAGAATTCAAATTCAAAATAGTTCCTTAGAAAATACACAATAAATTAATAAATAAATTTTTAAATGTATTGATTACTTAAAAGCAATAATAGAATTTAACTTAATCACATTCATTTATCAGATTATTATATTTTAGGTTCAGTTGTTGATAATACTACTTATTTGGCATTATAAATATATGGTTATACTTGATTTTTCAATAAACTAATTATAGACTCAAAGTTTTATAAAAAATAAACTCATTTTAATTAAATCGAGATTTGCATTGCATTCTTGCCATATCATAGTATTTGGTTCCTACTCATTATTTTTCCCGTGTCATTTTAATACTCCATATATATGTATAATATTAAATATATTCTAATTCAGATTATTAATAGATTAGATTGAGCCATATCCATATTCGCTCTATTTATTTCGAATTTTAAACTTTTTTAATCAAATTATAATTATTAAATTTTTTATCAATTAAAAATTCTAATAATTAGATTGAATTCAAATTCCTCGTCCATTAACAACCCTACTGGTAATGGTGCATAATGTATACTCCAATAATGTGTAAAACCGTACCAACTGAACTCGCGAAAAAGCAGACACACATAATTTTGGACTGGCCCAACAATATTTTCATTCACGTGAGAGTCTTACCCAGTTACCCAGTTGGTATTCTCGACGTACATGAAATCTTGTCTCTACACATTCATGACTGACTTGAATATTGGGTTGGGTTGACACATTTGGGCCACCAAAAATGTTTGGTGTGCCTGGGCCCCGAGAGTGGTGTGCGCATGGAGTGGACTGAGGGAAGAAAATTGTCAGTAACTTATCAAAAAAAAAATTGTCAGCAAGCTGATCCTGTGGTAGCCTGAGGGTTTCAGTAGTCTCATGATTAATTTTGCCATTGATATATCTTGCCATTGATGTATCCCAAACATAAGCAAGGAAGACAGACACCTCTTGTCTTTTCACAATAGAAATGCTTAGAATTGCTTGCAATGCCCATTGCCCTCCGTATCCCACTTGATGCGTGCATGATTATTGCATGTATGCATATATATCTTTTAAACATGAAGGAGCATTAATAATATGCATCACAAATATATAGCTATCGTAAATGTAATTACATATATATATTTAATTGAAAAATGCATGAGCATCACTGCAGGTCATTGTGTAATTATCCCGTCGCTCACCCTGGCCAAAATAATTTTACTAGTGTATATGTGTATCTCTGTACATGTGTAGGGTAGCACATAGCCAGTAGGGGCCCGCAGTATATGAGAATCCTTTGTCTTTGACCATCAATAGGGCTAAAGAAAAGTCCCAACTCATGTAATTCAGTGTTTGGACTGCATGTTTTTCATCTCTTAATTTCAGCTGTTCATTTATATATATATATATATATATATGTATCTCTTTCTAGCTACGGTGCTTGTTTTCTGCACAATTTTTGTAATTGGCCTTTCTGTCCAAGGTTCCTTTTTTGGGGAAGAAAGGCATTGATCACTCTTCAAATTTCAAGCTCCTGGATCATATTTACCTATTGTTACTCCAAAATAAAATAATAATAACATCAATTTTAGATAAAGAAATAAGTAATGATATAAAGATTACGCACACTAATAATACATACATATTGAGTGATAACATATAATTTTTATTTTGTCAAGTAACAATAATTTTTTATTTTATAACAATGACTTAGCATATGAAATTTAATGTATATATCTCTTCATCACGTAGCAAATCCATCTTTATTCATGTTAGAGAGTATTTGGCTAAATTTATTTAAAAAGTGATCTTATAAACCCTTACATTTTATATGAAATTTTTGGAACTTATAAGATGTTAGATTTTATTTTTAAAAATATGTTATTAAAGTGTTTATATAAAATAAAATTTTAAAGTTTATAAGATGTTAGTAATGATAATTTATAATTACCATGGTGAAAATTAAAGTTTGTTAAAATTTTAAAAATAAGTTAGGAACTCCTTATTTTACTAAAAAAAACTTATACGTTTCTAACATCTTGTTTTATGAGCTTATAAGCTCTTTTCTACAAAAATTTACCAAACATATTTTTACATTTTATAAGCTCCCAAATATCTTATACGATGTTTTAAGAAATTTATAAGTTGAACCAAACACCCTTTTAATTTAATTTCATATATAGCCTTTATGCTCCAACTATAAAACAAAGCGCGCGAGCGCGCGCGCACACACACACACATATATATATATATATATATATAAATGATGAACAATTATTTCGCAGTGAAGTTTCATGTGTGATCTTAAATCTTGACGGAGCTACTTCTAAGCACCATATGCATCGATCTATCCTTTCAGCAATATATAATTAAGTAATTAAGTTGGTTGATTTATTTACTTCAAATATAATAAATATATTCATATAATATACTTGAAGTAGGTAGCAAACTAGCCCCGTTGTAGCGGTCAAGTTAGACGAACGCTACTTAATTAGTGTAAGCCATCTTAATTAATTGAAATACCGCCAAAGAATTTTGAAAGTCAATGAAGAAGAGTAAAGATTTGGGATTTATACTCTGAGATCGAGTTAGGGTTATATATTTATTGATATGGAGAGACTTTTTTTGAGTAATAAAAGAAATCTCAGTCCTCGTTTAAGGAAGAACAGAGTTCACAGCCAACTGAATAAAACATTCTTTTTTATCATTTAAATTATATTGATAGTACATATTTTTTGTTTTTGCTAGCTACCTAGGTAGCTAGTTATTTTTCAATATTTAACCTGACTACAATATAGTTTTGTTGACTTTTTGTCTTCTATACTAACTGCAATAATATATGTTATGTTTAATGCAGTTGTTATTATTGTTGTTATTTAATTTTGGCTGAAGGTATATAACACGATTATATTTGGTTTGAACATCTAGAAATTAATTAATCAACACGGTGAGGTGTACTGACCCGTCATTCACACATGGCGATAGTGTTTAATTTGTTTACCTACATATTGGATTGAGTCAACATTGATCTGGCCATATTATCATCATCAGGTCAGGTGTATGCTTGTACAGCAGTATATATATAACTTAACTAGAAAAAAGCTTGCAACAAATTCAACCTTAGTTATAGAAAGTTTAACCTTACTTCCCATATGCAATACAATTCAAGCTAATAATGAAGTCGAGAATTGTGATTCCCTTTTTTATTACCTTTGCCCTACTTACTGTAATTGTGGAATGCAGCGATATTGAAGGTGGGTATTGATTTAAAGAAATCAAAATAAACTAATCCTACCTAACTAGAAGGATTTTTGTTTTCTCTTCTCTGAATATAATTCATGTGGACTGGTATGTTATTCATTCCTGTCTTTATTCTTGAGCAGTGGATGTTCTGTATGCATGGAGAACTGAACTGACAGATCCAAATAATGTGCTTCAGAGTTGGACCCAACACTAAGTAATCCTTGTACCTGGTTTCATGTCACTTGTAACTCTGACAATAGTCACCAGACTGTAAAGTTCCATCTTAAATACGTACCTTGAATTCTCCATCTGATAGATCATGATTAAAGGAAAAGAAAGATTAATGATCTTTCAACGGTCTTCTTTATATATATATATATATATATATATTTCTCTTGAAACTAATATGACATTCAACAAATAAGGGACCTTGGGAACGCTGGACTGTCGGGAATCCTTGTTCCTGAGTTGGGAAGTTTGACCGACCTTCTGTATCTGTGAGTGTGACGAACATTTTCTTTTCTTTTTCTGTTTTTTCCTTTATTTTTGGGCACATATGGCTTTTGCATTTTTTGTTTGGGATGCAATGCATTTTGAAACAATTATGTTCGGATTGACAAGTACAAAATGATCTGAAACTAGAAAAAGTAATATATATCACATGTATAAATCTCTAATAGGCAAGTGGAGACAAATAAGATGAGTGGAACAATACCAAGCGAGTTGAGCAATTTGACAAATCTGATAAGTCTGTGCCTATTTCAAAATCGACTAAGTGGCGCAATTCCAGCATTTCTAGGCAACTTGAAATCCTTGAGATTCATGTACGTACCCACTATTACGCTCATCGTCTTAAATTTACTGCAAGTTAATTTCTCTAATTTTTTATTAATTATCGAAAAACGGATAATATTATCGCATATATGCATGCAAGAACTTAAATAGCAATAATTTAAGTGGGAGCATCCCAGAAACCGTGATTCAACTCACAGGATGGAATAACTTGCAAACTCTGTAAGTTACTTAATACGCATCCCTTCCTTCGCCTATATATTAGCACCGTGAAAATTAATCATTAATTTTAATTGGCTTGATTATTCATTTTATTTCTATATATGCAATTTTTCAGGAATGTGTCGGACAATCAATTGGCAGGGACTATCCACCCTACCAATACTACAGGTCTGATTTCCAGCGCTCTTAACTTCTTCTTAATCAAATACCTACTTAATTAACCTGACCTTTTTGTTCTTTAATTGTTTAACCATTCCACTTGCAATTTCTTAATCTTTAACGAAACTAGTGTTTGTGTCTAGTTTATTTGAAGCATTTCAAATTACAACTATAATTCAAGATCCAAAAGCCTAGAGCGAGATTCGCAATGGCCGATGAGGACTCTTTCGTACACTCATGCAATAAGTGTTCGGTATACTATAAACACATATAATGCAATGTTAATATTATGTTTGAATTAAGAAAAATAGTGAAAAAAAAGGAGAAAAAGAATGCAAAGATGCGAATGTTAAATTATAGATACATTATTTGAAGCGCCAAAAAAAATTTCTTAGTATTTTCCACGTTAAAATCCAAGATTTAAATATAGGATAAAGGTTATATAGATAATTTTTAGATATATGAACTAATAATCACCTTTTTCTCTAAAGCACTTTATCATCTCATGAGTTTACTAGTTGTTTCATGCAGTGAGTCTGATATGGGATAATTCAGTAAGCTCAACAGGCCCAATTTGAAATGAAACAGCCCATGAGGCCCAACATGATACGGGATAATCCAGTAGACCTAACAGGCCCAGCTTCAAACGAGACAGCCTATGAAGCCCAAAGACACATCTATCTGGTCGACATATATCGACCTCATTTGATAAGCCCTGTGGTCGACCCGTATCGACCTAAGGACCACTTCAGAAGTTTTAGCATTCAAGTCCAGTCGACATGAATTGTCCTCCGGGCATAATCGGACAGGTCGAACCCCTTGGCATAGGTGACACGTGGCAACTGATGTAACCCCTGCCAACAACTCCAACAACTCTGACAACTCTGCCAACAACTTTGGCAGGAACATGCTCTTACTGGCATGGCTATCTGGGAAAACAAGAAATTGCGCCACCTAGCACAGTACCAGAATCTGGACAAAGAATGATTCCCAACCCCTTGTCATGGAAAAAGCCAAGTACACCTAATAAGGGTACTTGGGTAAAATCACACCCACAACAGGCTATAAATACTACAAGCACCACCTCGCTCAAGGTAATGCTATTTATACTATTCACTATATACTATCTCTATTCTCCGATCTACCAGAACTAACTTGAGCATCGGAGTGCCTTAGCCCGGGGCCTCTCGGCTAGTTAACGTGTGTTCATGATTGCAAATTTCAAGTCCAAAATTATTTGAATCAACCGGAGTACTTGACCCTCCAGCTCAAAGCAACATCATTTGGCGCCGTCTGTGGGAAAATTTGAGATTGCAGCGAAAAAATGGTAAACACGCTCAAAGTAACATCTAGGAGGGAGGAGAACTGGAGGTCCACTTCCCCACCACTCCCTAACCTCCAACAACACACAACTACTCCGGGCGCCAATGCCCCCCCAAGAACAGCTGATGATGCTACCCATGTCTCAGCTAATGCAAATGTTCAGTGAGCAGATTTTCGCCCAAGTATCAACTCAGTTATCTGCTGTCCTGAACAGGCACACCTAAGTGCCTGCCCCCGCCGCCAGCGCAACTTCGCAGCTGCCACCACTGGAAAACAGACCGTGGGAGCACAGCCCTTCCCACCACGAAGCTAGGCAACCACTCGCCAGGTGCAAGGCCAATCCCAAACATCCACTAGTGGAGAAGAGACGCCCAGAACCACGCGAGGAGGTGGCAAACTTAGAGGATCATGTTAGACCTAATTGAGCCCCGCAGCGCGATAGGGTCGAACACCCAAACCGTGACTGCTGTGAGGATCATGGAGAATCTCTAGATTTGGCACATCAGCCCAGTTGAGCCCCACAGTGTGATAGGGTTGAATGCATCAAGTTTACCTCCCAGGCAGATCGGGATGAGCGGGAAGAAGTTTTCCATCAGGTGCAGCAGCTGAATAGACGTCTCGATAAGATCTCGAGGAGAAACACCGACAAAGCACCAAATATGGAGACTCCCCAAAGATCTCATTGGGACAGAGGGTCACCGTTCATTTAGGAGATCATTGACGAGTGAATCACCGTGGATGCCAAAATTTTGATCGATCTCCCGAGGTATGATAGCTCCACCGACCCCAACGAGCACCTGATGCAGTTTGA
>JACGDI010000734.1:80290-120949 GCA_014898725.1 Jacaranda copaia
ACTTGCGAGACATGGGGAGGTGGAACAAATTGGAAAAGTTGGCAAAGGAGGCAGATTGGTTGAATAGATACATAAGAACGGCAAAGTTGTACAGGGTGGTGAAGCAGTTGGGCAGAAGTTGGGTGATGCAAACCCGTAGGCTTATGAGGAGGTCGATTATGGGCTTGGTGATAGGGAACCTCAAACCACATCTTAACCCCTCCTCAAATACAGTGACAAATCCCCGAGGAGGTCAATGCATTGTACCCCGGGACCCTGGCGCTATCATTTTGAATTCATCAGGAATATGGTAGGCTACCCTAATCCTCACCAGGTCAGCATTGGTTATCTTTGAAGGTATTTCAGTATAATGATCGGCGATAAACAACCGGCCCCGGCTAACAGGCATCTCAGAAGGCCCAGCCTCCCCTTCAGACACTACTCTAACCTGTTCAGAACTGCTACTACTATGTGAACTACTGGTTTTACTCGACGATGAGCTAGATTGTGCAGTGCTCTCACTCTCACTATCCCCCCTACGAACCATGTTCTCAGACCTATTGCTACCTGAATCAGCACTAGCAGACATTGTACTACAATGTAAAGACAGAAAAAATGCAGGTATGACAGGGACACTTACAGTGTTAAGTTTCTCAAGCGAAAGGTGCAGAGCAAGACACTCTTCAATGATGGAGACTATCTGGTATTCAAATCGCGAAAGTGTGAATGAAGGGACTTTTCCCCTATTAATAGGCAATCATGCGCGTAAAATCGTGTTACTGCCATCATGACAGCCTACCCCATACGCTTCGTATCCCAAATGCTTCATATTCTGCACGCTTCGTATTCGGCGCACTGATAGCCGCATTAAATGTAAAGAAACCACTTCAGACCATGGTCGATATTTCAAAAACTCGGGTCAAAATTTCAAAAACCCAGGTCGAAAGCTCAGAAATCCTAGTCGAACGTATTGCCTGCTATGTTTGAATATAAACTCTCTGCTCCTTCTCATCGACAGGCTCGTTCAGGACCAGGAGTTGGCGAGACTGATGATATGGGATAATCCAGTAGGTCTAACAGGCCCAGCTTGAAATGAGATAGTCCATAAGGCCCAACATGATATGGGATAATCCAGTGGGCCCAACAGGCCCAGCTTCAAATGAGACAGCCTATGAAGCCCAAAGGCACATTTATCTGGTCGACCTATATCGACCTCATTTGGTAAGCCCCGCAGTCGACCCATATCGACCTAAGGGCCACTTTAGAAGTTTTAGCATTCAAGTCTGGTCGACATGAATCATCCTCCGGGCATAATCGGACAGGTCGAACCCCTCGGCACAGGTGACACGTGGCAACTGATGTAACCCCTGCCAACAACTCCAACAACTCAGACAACCTTGCCAACAACTCTGGCAAGGACGTGCTCCTACTGGCATGGCTATCCGGGAAAACAGGAGATTGCGCCACCTGGCACAGTATCGGGATCTAGACAAAGAATAACTCCTAACCCCCTGTCATTGGAAAAGCCAAGTACACCTAATAAGGGTACTTGGATAAAATCACGCCCACAACAGGCTATAAATACTACAAACACCACATCGCTCAAGGTAATGCCATTTACACTATTCACTATATACTATCTTTATTCTCCGATCTACCGAAACTAACTTGAGCATCGGAATGCCTTAGTCGGGGGCCTCTCGGCTAGTTGATGTGTGTTCGTGATTGCAGATCTCAAGCCCAAAATCACTTGAATCAACTTGAGTACTTGACCCTTCAGCTCAAAGCAACATCAGAGTCCTATGCTATTTTGTACAATCAAAGAAATTGGTGGTGATTTTTCTTAACTTATAACTTCCAAATTTTGGCATTAATAAAAAAAATTTTAAAAAAAATCCTTCCAAATTTAAAAAGAATATCTTGCCGGTTTCTGAAACTTTAGTCATTGAGTATATCTTGCAACAACCATTTACCCTTTTTAAGATTAGTAATTGCATATGATACACTGTGTGCCGGTTCATTTTCTTTCCCTTTTTTTTTCAATTTGTTCTCAAATTTAATAAGCTATTGAACACACACACACACGCATATATAGTTGAACAGGGTAATAATTTTAAAATGAATTCCTGACAGCTACACTAAATTAGTAGGACTCTAATACTACGTGGTCTATTTCAGAATTTTGAAAGTGGTGGCAAAACTATTGCAACTAGTACTTTCTTCATGATCACCTACATTTTCATTAATGTTAGTTGAAAGTTCTGCGATCCCACTTGTCATCCTCTCCTTCCCCATAAAATCATAGAAAACAGGGTTGGGCCCAGCAACATTGCCATCATTATGTATTGGTGCATCCCCAATCCTCATCGTCGCTCTTGTTGTTCCTCCTCTTAAGAAATATTCTGCAAAGGACGCAATTTTCCTGCAAAAAGTTTGACGTAAAGGAATTAGTATTAATTATATCGATCACTTGCATTACATTGGTTTCTTCGGTAATTAAGTAGTCCAACTGAAACCTCACCAGCAATAAATTCTTATCCTTGGCTTGCAGGGAGTTAGCGGCAGTGCTGTTGTGTGCAGTAATTAGGCGATATTCATGCACAATCCAGTCAGTTCTCCAGCCCTTTGGGGGCTTTCCTTTGTGGAACACTCGAGCTTTTTTTTTTTCGTCCCCTCAATTTGGTGGCTCCTAGAATTCACAATTTTCTTGTCTAAACCCGGCCGGTTGCCTTCCAATAGCCTGAGCCCGTGGCCCGGTTAGAGCGATTCCCATTCGGGTACTTGACCTCTCTATTGCTGAAATAATACCTCTCTTGCTCTGAATCACCCATATATATACACAAACTCGCGTAAGATAAGCAGTTATTGCAATTAATTCAATTCATCAACCAAACCTTTCTAAACGAATTTTAGGGGAGGTGATGATATGTAAGCTACCTAGCATTTTTTTTTCTGCTCTTTCGATAAATGGTTTGGTGTTCTGTAGGACAATAAAGACTTGGTCTTTATGATTCACGGCAATAGAAAAATAGACAAGGGAATAGTTAATATATAAATAAATAAAGAGAGGATTAATGTTTTAAGGAATAAGAAATTTGAGGTGCGCTTTGGCAATTGATAACCAACCTGGTTCCAAGGATCAAACTTGCAGATCGACATCAACTTCTGGGATTATTAATGCAGGCAATGGATGTGATAGCACCTTGCGCTTTAAGTATTGTACCACAAGCTCTTCATCAGTGGGGTGGAATCTAAAACCAGGAGGCAATCTCATCACACCATTGCTCACAATGTTACGCTTGTCCATCTCGTTATATTGAAGGACCCAGATATACATATATATAGGTAAAAAGTTAGCAAAGAGAACTTATGCCTTAAACTCAAATAAAGAACCACGATTTTGTTAATTGTTCCTCTCAAAGTGGAGAACATAGAACATTTGCATGAGAAATTTATTATACAACAAGGAAGAAGTAAACTATCAAAACACACCCGCACACACACACAAAAGGAAGAAATAAACGAACAAAAGATTGCAAGAACTTTTAAGATATTTTCCTTAATTTCTTCATTCATAGGTAACCCGCACTTGAAGAATATTATCGTCATAATTATAAGTAAATGAACATACATATAAATTTCATAAAGAATTTGAAATTTTGGCAGTGTCCTACTATTATTTATATATATATAACCAAAAACAAGATGTAGAATCGTTATGCTTAGGTAATTCAAACAATCTTCCATGCTGCTTTGGTTTGTTGGCGTACAGCTTCAACTTATATATGCAATCAATGTGAGTCAATAGGCCAAAAAGTAACTAGCTAGTAGATGAATTGAAATTATGAGAGATATATAGACTGCATGACACCAATCATGGCATCAATATCAAAATATTATATTACCCTTCATGCTAATTATATTTATGAATTTATCCAAACATGAATTAATACTTAAATATTTCTGCTTAATTATATTGAATACTTCTTCATTGATCTTTATCTGATATATATCATCTAGCTAAAACAATTCTTGGAAATTTGTAATCACAAAAACATAAAGCCAAAGCAATCTTTTCTATATTAGTTATGTTTTCATTTATTTCAAAAAAATAAAAGGTAAATCCCTATTACATGTAATAATCAAGTTGTTTTGGCAACATCATGGTAATGAAATTGTTCGTGAGAAGCAATACATTACTTGTTATTTCAGAAATTAAAGTTGTACCTAAGAAAGAGATATGAAAGGGTTGGCGGCTGATCAGCTACACATGTATACACTTGGTTGATCAATTACCAGTGTTGATAGCTTATACACTTTCAACACAGTAAATAACTCATCATTCTTGCAAGGCAAACATAAGTTATGTCACCGACACAATGATGTATCCTCAGCCGGACGTAGCACAAGTTGAGTGGGAAAATCCAAGGATATAGATATTTATTAGTACTGTTGCTTTCTTAGAGCTGATTATACAGTCAGTAGCCCAGCACAAGAACACGTTAAAGCTTAGCATATAGAGGTCTTCTCTTCTGACGTTGAGCTGATATTGCTTCTGTTAAATCGTCTGATTGAAGCACTCCAGAGTTCCATGTAGCAACATAATCCAAACCTTGATCCAATGTCAAGTCTCTGCTTTGTATCAATACCCTCTTCGTTCCAATGACAGCAAGGGGAGGCTTTGCAGCAATACCTGCCAGAACCAAAAATACATACCATCATATACACACACCGATTTTTAGAATTTTTTACTTCTATATTTAAAAACTCGCAGCTTCTTTCAAATCCCAAAGCATTATTAGTTTGTCTTTTTCTAAACTGTGCAATAACAGATTCAATCTCCATAAGAAACTACAAAAATTTTGTAATAACCAATTTGACACACACTAGGAAAATACATTTTCTTGCAACTATGAACTGTGCCAGATCGGGTTAATTTCATGGGATCAAAGGTTAAGTTCATGATTATGAGATCCAAAGCTGCTGAACTCATGCATTGGATCCTCTGGGTAAACCAGACCATGCCTTCACTCATCCGTGACAATCTAAAGTATGAGAACCAGATTTGAGTCCTTGGTGACTAAGCCCTAAGGGCTTGCAATACAGAGACACACAACATAGCCACCCATCTGGTATATTTCAAATAGGACTTCAAGCCTTGAATTCTCCGATCCAAGCAAAATCTCACACAAATGGAGCTCAAATATGAATTTTAGAGTGTACCCGGTTCCATATTAAAAGTAATTGAGCAAGCATAGCGATGACAAGGATGCAGAGCCATGATGATAGAACTTAATAAACTTTGGGATTCATTATGTCAAATGCTAAAAGAGATTGCAGCTATATGAATTGAGTAAACATTAGGTTAGCACCATAACTCATACTGCATAAACATTATGTTATCACTCCAACTCATCTTGTGCAAAACATTATGTTAGCACTATCTGTCAGTTATATACAGATCGATTCACTCTCTATGCCAGCTCTCAATCTGTCATCTTCTTCAAGCCAATAACTTGACTTCAGTGATTAGTTTAGCATAACATTAGAAATTCTATTAGATGCAGAAATATTTGCCAATGGTATCCTAGTTGGCTTCATTAATCATCATAATATACTAGACTTACCAAAAGACTAAGTCAAAGGAACATAAAACTGACAATACTGGTTCTTTTAATTATCTTTTTTCTTGATGCCACTAGGCCTTTTGATGATGAAATTTTTTTCCAAAAGAATTAATACGACAAGTCCCCAAAAGAGCCAGATATACCAAACATTTTTAAGCCAGCTACGCAGGTCTCAATTTGTAAGGAACAAACAGAGAATGCGTCACAAAATTTGGGTAACAATTATCTGATTCTTTAATTTCGCATTACACTGCAAATGTGATCAATTTAAAGCAGCACATTTAGTCAAATCTGAGACGCTACTCCATGGATACCGTGTGAACTAACAAGCAGCCTTGTAGGATTGATGAGGTAGGACTATTACTTGCAGAATTCAGGGTCCAAGTGAACCAACGTAAGGCTGTAAATTAGAAGTTGCCATCCAATTTTTTCAAAGTATTAAGTTGGTTCAAAATGAATCAAGCTAAATCCAACAAGAAAAATCTCTTGGACAAGCTTGATCAAATTTTCTTATAAGCCAGCCAAAGTGATGCTCAAAATCTATTTATGGCATCTGAGTCCAGTTCATTAACATTTATCCAGCCATTTTGATGGAAAAAATGAATTCACTATCATGTTAACAAAGAAAACCTCCTAAATATCCAGACATTTTCTCATGGAAACTTTTCTATAGTACAGCAACAAATCCTATAATTGAACGGTAAAAACAAAATTAAAACATCACAACAGAATAACTAATTTTTAGTGCCCCTACACGAAGTATGTGTAGATTCCATCTCTCTCTGGCCATACCGAGAATTATTAAACTAACTACATATCTAATAGAACAATAACAATTAGAAGTAAAAAGAAGAACTCACCCTCAGCAATTTCCGCAACCCCTTTGTCCAGGGCTTCCTTATTGCTAAAAACCCTTGCGACCAATCCCAACTCCTTCGCCTCCAAACCCGAAAAACTCCGTGCCGTCAACGCCAGCTCCATAGCATTACCAAACCCGACAATACCTGGGAGCCTCTGGAGCGTCCCAAGATCCGCCGTGATCGCCAAGTCCACCTCTTTCACCGAAAAAAAGGCACTTTCCGTAGAATACCTCAAGTCACAGGCGGTAATTATATCAAGACCTCCCCCAATGCACGCCCCATGGACGGCAGCGATCACGGGCTTCCTACACTCCTCAATCGATGTAATGGCTCGTTGTAAGAACTTTATCTCCCGGCGGAGCTTCTCCGCGGCGCGTCCGGAGTCCACGGACTGGGTTTCTCGATAGAGGGAGTTGAGAGATTGGAGGTCAATTCCGGAGCAGAAGTGATTCCCTACCCCGAAGAGGATGATAACGCCGGCTTCAGGGTTGCTGTCGAGGGAGGAGAGGGCGGCGGGGAATTCGGTGAAGAAATCACGTGAGAGGGCGTTGCCTCGTGATGGGCGGTTGATGAACAAATAATAGACTCGAGAATCGGGGGATTTCTTCTTGATTTTCAAGGATTTGTAGTTTTCTTCCATTTGGATTTGGCTTCAGCTTGAGCGAGTGGCTAGAGTATAAGGAAAGAAATTGCAGGAAAAAGGAATTGCAGGGGATAAGGAAATTACTGCCTGGATTCAGATATATATATGGAGACAAGGGAAGGAGACGGTGGGATGGACCGAATTGACTGGTCAGCCCAAATAGAATGTAGCGATTGATGGACCGAAGCTTTCCAACTCCAGCCCAGTACTTCATGTAATAGGAAAACTCTTTGTCAAAGATCCAGAAGTAATAAAATAATCTAGAAATATAGATTTGAAACCATAGAATAATAGATACAATGAAACAGGATATAAAGTTAGTAGTCATCCGACTCAACTTTGTTGTGATGATTCTGCCAATATTCAGCTTGGGCAAACACATTTTGGACCAAAAATGAATATAATAATACTATTGTTATTCGGTTTCTAAATTTAGCACTAATGAATTTTACGGACCTCTTTCCTTTAGTCCTCATGGCTAATGGCTCATTTTAAAATGAGTCAAATCTCCACACTCTCCATTGGACCGATTCTAATTAGCAACGTAAATTACACTTTGGATCAAATTAAAATGAAATGATAACAAGTTATCTAAATAAAAAGTTAAGACCTACTGCGAACTTGACAGTTGCGTTATACATAATAATATTTTACAATTTTCTATAGACTACTACATTGTTTTTATATAACATGGTATAAAAACAATATACTTTAGAAGAACATTTTAAAGTTTACAATCCGTCAACATATAATTATATTACTCGATACTCGATGTCCATATATTTTATTTTTACATCTAGCTAGCTAAAATTAATCATGCACAAATTAAATAAAAGAAAAAAAGCAGGTGAAAAAGTGATAGTATGTCCATATATGTATTTCAATCCATGCTTTACAACGACGGAAATTGGGGGAGGGAGCAACCGAAAGAAGTAAAACTATGAATGAAATGAATATGAGCAGTCCAATTTCAAGCTGCACAAACAACAAGCACAGGTGATTCCAGCTGCACGTTGACTTGGCTTGGCTCAACACTTATTGCACAAGGCACGGAATTTTCTCGGCGATCATGAGCCTCTTCATCCAGCTTGTTCTCCTCTTGAATAATACCAATTTTGTCTCCACATAATTGAGAATCAACTGGATGTACTTCAGGGGTCGCTAGCACCATGATATTTATTACATGCTCGGGCAGTTTTTTATCCTCGTTAATCTCGGGTTTCGCGTTACGGAAGATCCCATATAGCAACATTTGTAACAATCCCAACAAAAATCCCAGCACATTTGGAAGCTACACAAATTCAAATATCAACCAATGAATATTTAAACACTATCTTATATATATAATCAAGTTATATGTCGATCCATATACACACACACAAGATTAATTTAATTATTTCATTCATGATTGACATGGATTAATTTTTTAACTCACCGCAACACATAAATCCTTTTGAAACAAACCATAAGCAAACCACATGACTGCACTCAGTGTCAAGAAAAATGACAACTGGAATGGCATGAATTCGACGCTACGGGTTCGCACAACTTGAAACTATATATCAACAAAGAGAAGAAAATATAATTAATGATTGTGATTAATTTGTACAAAGCTAGCTAATTAGGAAATTTAATCATCATATATATATATACATGTTTTGTATAATTAAGCTAGAATCTACATGCATCATGTAATTAAGAATCCTCACCACAATGGTTAAGGGTGCTGCAAAAACACTCACAGAGACAGCAACACAGATCCATCCAACCACGTGAACTCGGTACTGACCTCGGAATGTGTAAAATGTGACTAGAAAAATCAAAGATAATAGTCCCACATTCACAAGGCCCAATAGCTTGGTAGTATGAATCTGCAAATTAAAATGTATTAATTAACCAAAAATATGTAGCTAATAATTATATATGATTATTATAAGAATCAATTAATTGATGTTATTGAAATATATATCAATATGTCCTGAATATGTACTGTGAATTGATCACGCACCCTAGCTTTCTTTGATGCATAAAAAAGGAACATGAAGATGTAAATAGTCTCAATGACGCATCCAAATGAGTTGATGGAGATTAGAAGAAGTGCATTTGTCTTGAGGAATGCATAATACATCCACAGCATGGCAGAGAAAAGTGCAACTACATAAGGTAGTGAGTCGAATCCCATCGTTGATTTTTCCTTGTAAATTCGTAGAAATGTGGGCCTGTAAGAAGACAATTATAATTAAATATATGGTACGTAAGATTCAACTATATATTAATTTTCAAATATCTACATGAATGACTTCATGGATGTATGGATTTGTCCAAAAAATAAATAAATTAGCAACTTACACTGGAGCAAGGTACACAAAGATTGAGATAATGTTACCTGACACCACAAATGAAATTAAATGTCCATTTGAGCAATCCAGTCAAACAGAAAACATAATAAATAATAAATAAACGCTTTATAGTTTCATCACTCATCAGGCATTCATCTTGTAACGCATCCTACTGTGTTAATGATTTAGTTCAACAAAGTATGAGCGGTTAAGATAAAAGAGATCAAGAGAGAATGTACAATAGAACATCATACGTACTTTTCAACATGAAAAACGCCTGCATGGTTTATATATATATATATATATATATAATATCCTTGATTACTGTGGAAGGTTAATCATGCAACTTATGCTGGCCAAGAAAAGTAGAGAACCTAGCTACAGTAGGTTGCTCTTTTTCCTTTTGCCTTTTTTGTCCAAATTCTCTTCAGAAATATCTACAGTAGGTTGCTCTTTTTCTTTTTGCCTTTTTTGTCCAAATTCTCTTCAGAAAATCCAAGTGTATAGTTATGCATGTAACAATTATATGTATATATATATGACATAGAGAGTTGGAAAATTAGCTGGGATGTGTGTGAATGGTAACAACATGCAAGCCTTATAAAGCTGTTTAATTGATTTGAAACTCCGAGTTATATATAAGCTTTTATGGCAAAACATTAGAAATTATTGATTAAAGGGTGTAGGGGAAATTAGGAGATATATACATATAGGTCAAAAAGAGTGTGCTGCATGTTTACCTAAGACACCAAATGTGAAGACCCACGGGTGGTGAATGTCAAAGACAGCCATATCTGTGTATAACAAATTAATAATGGATCTCACCCGGCTAGCTCTAGTTCTAGCTCTGCCTCTGCTTAATTAAGACAAAAAATTAAAGAAGCTGTAGGAGCTGCAGGGTCTCTTGAGGAACCCTCGCTATTCACTCTCTCCCGCTCCCTCTCTCTACTCAGAAAATGTATCTCATGCAGAATGGAAATGTTAGGAGAGTGGAAGAGTAATTATATAGGAGGCGGAAGAGAGAGTTCCCCATTGAACTCATCTTTGTCGCATGACAAGTGGAATCATTAGTAGGTGGCGTACGATAAAATCATTCACCAAACAAAATGCACACCCCATTAACCCAAAGCTACGGCCTCACGTGCCCTTCCAATCGCGTGCATGACTTCACCAATTTATACACTTCATTCTTACGTTGGATATATACATATATGCATATATATCTTATTTGTATCTATATACATACTAGTACTACCCAACTGACCGGTGTATTAAGTCAGTACAGAAATTTTTTCTGGATCTCAATTATCTTCTTTTAATTATTAATCAGAACTCAAACCCCCACCCTTATGACAGTCTTGATTTCTATATAGGTTGCTCCGTGGTCTATATATATTTAGCTACATAACTAGCTGGCTTATGAGCATCAAATCTTTGTATCACTTTTTTGAGTTTTCTGATTAAGATTATATGTGAACCCTTTTCGTGTATCTTAATCTTACTAAAAGGAAAATTTGCTTTCTCGATCTTTTATTAAGATCTTTTTTTAAAAAAAAATCGATATAAGTTATAGACAGTAGTGTGAGAAATAAAAAAATAATTAGGTAGGATGATGAGACACGCTGAATGGTGATTTTCGGTTAGTCCTACTCCAATGATGCAATAAAGCATTAATTTCTGGTGGAGGAAAGGGCAGGGGCTCAATAATTCACGTGAGCCTGAGGCCCGCTCCCACGGCATTTTGGAAGTGTTGCGGCCTTTTCTCTTCTCAAAAAATTAAAATAAGCAGAAAACACGCACCCTCGAATCATCACCTTATCATTTGTCCTTTTGTAACACCGCTACATGTTTCTGTTGTTTGTTTTCTAGCGTTGGTTCATTAACATTGCCCCATCATTTTGGTTGCAAGAAACCAGAAACTACGTTAACCGTAGTACTTGAGATTTCTCTTTTTCTTTTTCTTGTTTTCCCCCCTACTCTCGATTTCTTCTCGGTGAGGCCCTGTTTGAGCAGTTACGTGGTGAGATATGTCGTGACACAAAAGAATCGCATAAATATTACTCATCAATCATGCTGCGCTGTTAGTTTTTGTCCATTTAATTTCGCTCGAGTTTGGATCTATTAATTACGTGAGTGCTAGCTAGCTATCTGGAAGCCTTTAGCGATCCACAAATTTTGCATGGTTACGTAAGCCATATATACTTGCAACCTCCAATGCCCCTATTTTATTTTTCTTTGTCTATTTCTTTTTTTCTTTTTTTTTTCAAAACTCTTGTGTGTGTATATATATAGATAGATAGATAGATAGATATAACAGAGTGGATTTTGATCTAACGACATAATTCCTACATAAAGTATGAGGTCAAGAGCCTGAATACACCCAATATATATGTGTGTATGATGTCAAACTATGCCCTAGATATATATTCACATATATATTTCTAATACTATAATAATAGAAAAATAATTAATTAATTAGACAGATATATCAGATGTATATATGATTAATATGCATGGTTGCGTACTTAAGAATATATAGTAATTATATTGTCATGCGTACTGCAGCGGTATATTTGATAATTATCACATTAATTTGTGGAAGCTAGCGCACGTGAGAATATATATGTTCATTTCATTGTGGACGGATTGATGGAATTGAATATGTAGATTGCGTTGTCTGTGTCAAGCAAATAATTAATTGCATTTCATTGTGGACAATTGATATATATGGAACTCAATATGACGATTGCATTTGTTGTCTGTGTCAAACGAATAATTGTGCTGTTGATATGATTGCATGATTACCCAGGAAAAAAAAATCTCGTCAAAATCAAAACAAATCGATCATTGTTAATTACATGGATGAATGAAATGCATCTATCTTATCAGTAAATGATTGTGTATATATGTTGTGATATTTGTGGTATACATGTGGTGATAAGTGATATGACGATGAGGTGGTGGAACCCGGCCTTATGCTAGCTAGTTAGTACTGCATCATCGACTCTTCAACATGTGGCTTCATCACCAATGCTACATATTTCACCTAAAAATTAACTTGCTTAGGTAATTCTCTCCCTCACATAAATAACCAAAAATAAAAGACTCAATAATATTAAGCTAGCTGTGCGTACGCACTAACTCATTAAGAATCCTTGTATGTATATCAAGACACGATCACCTCAATTAGAGAGAGTGTGTGTGGAATTAATGTGTACATTTGTTCGGTCTTGTCCTTCGCCAGCAAGGCAGACCAAACGACAAGCAAAGTGTAAATTAAGAGGCAATAATTAATGAGTTCTTTTAGGAATTCAACAAGCTTTGCATATAGAAAATCTATCGCTACACACACACACACACACACACACACATATATATATATATATAAATAAATCGTGTTGTGTAGTAGTTTTAATTAATTAATTACAACTAAAATACATACATATATATAATTATAAGATTAACCTTCATTTTGGTATAATTAAAACAAAGAGTTCTTAAATTAAGGAAGCGCGCACTACAAGAACTCAATTTCATAAAATTCCTGAGATTATTTAATCTAATGAACAAGGAAAGATATGAGGCCGATTGATGGGAAATTGTAAGAGGCAGCTAACAAAAATCAGGATTAGTGGAAGTTTGGAGTAGTACTCTTTAAATTACGTGCAAGCAGAGTCCATAAATTCGCCTTTTTCTGAGCAAATCATAGAATGCTTAATTACGTGCATGGCACCTCATGCTTTCTTTAATGATGCTAATCAAGAATAAAACGTACGCGATAAATTGGATGGATTATTTAATTTAATCTCATGGGGATAAATTCTGTAGATTTAATTTGTTGCCAATCAATCTAATAATTAAGACCGGATATATATAAAAATGGACGATATATATCTGAATATCAATCATCCTTACTTCCTTGGGAGCTGTAATTAAAAGCTCATGAATTCATTTACCATATATGGCCGGGCAAGGGATATATTAATTATATATAATTGCTTGAACACTAACCATACGTGTGAGCTAGCTTAATTGTTTCTATTCGCAAGCATTCAACCATCGATTTTCCGTTATAGAATCAAAAATTTTAGCTTATAATAATGTGTGTCTATGAGTATTCAAGATGATGTCCAATAGTTTTTAATCAATGACATTAGTCTTTCATTCAATGATATCAGTTCTCCCTATTATATGAAAAGTTTTGAATTTCAATCCAAATGGATATATTATGTACACTTGATGTGCATTTAATTATACAGTTTGCATTTTAATTTACTTAATTCGATTTTAATGATAAAATAATATTAATTTGTTGAAAAAGGATAAAAAATTTATTATTCATAATTAAAAAAAAAAAACTCAAGATGCTCGGTCAGGCAGAACGAACTGAACTAATCCCACCCATTTTGTACAAGACGAATTAGTTTGGGTATTTAATTAAATATTTGATGATTCCTATGTATTCTACACATATATATCCATCATCAAGAGCCAATATTAATTTTCTAATTGATATTGTAGTTATCGGTGGGGAATATTGGGGGATATACGGACGTACATCTTATACAATTAATTGTTTCTTTCTTGTCAAATTAAATGCCAAACCGGAAAAAGGGCATCGCGCGTCCTCATTAATTACCGTTTTAGACCAATTTTGGTTTATATTTATATATATATATATATATATATATCGCAAAAATTTATTATTAGTCCAGAATCACAGCAAATTAAGATTAGTTTGTTAATGTTCCAGAAGAAGGGAACAAAAATTTATTATTAGACCAATTTTGGTTTTTTTTAGCTTGTGTTCCACACAAGAGTAAGTTTTGCCGTAGTCAGCAGAATTAAGCATCCCTCCCTCCAGACATGCGTACGTGTTTGCTTTCAAAACCTTTCAATACGTCCACGCCCTTTAATTCCTCCACTCGTGAAACATATATATACGTACTGATCTTTTATATATGCTAATTTCTATCTTCTTCATTAATTGTTTGAAGGAGACAAAAGATAAGTAAAGAAGTATTAAGAATTCCAGAAAACAAAGAAAAAAGTGTGTATTAATTCCATTCGTTAACTGCATGTGTATGTATGACCCATAACACTTAACTAAGATAATTTAGGAGCCGGCCCGGAAGAAGACCTGATCGGCAGGGGATGGAACTTTTCAGCTACGTACCCGTAATTCATGCCATCAAAACTTGTACCTCCAACATTATTTTATCGTCATTTTCACCCCCACATTTTAGCCTCTGCAACAGCTAGCTCTTTCCCCACCGGTCCAAGTCCCCGGTTTAACATTTTTGTTGTTTCTCTTGGAGAATTTTACGTCCCTCTCGAAACCTTCCAAGTCCCATTTCCAGGTCGACCCTCCCACCCACCCACATCATCATCATCATCATCATTTCTTAATAATATTTTTCCACCTCCCTCGTCATCCTTGCTGTAAACAAATTCACAGCAAGATATACCAACATACAAATAAATATATAAATTAGATTATCAAAAATTAGAACAGATAATCACAATTGAGTCAGTACGTGCATTTTTATTAATATGAGATTCAAATTAAGCATGCAATATCATATTTAACATGCATCGTCAGAATTAAACATACAGTATGCGTGTTCAGAAATATATGTCAAATCCAAGGCAAATCAGAATTTTAGCAATTATTTAATCAAATATGAGTCCAGGAAAAGTCAAAATTCATATATCAATCGAGATAATAAAATAATAAAATATGCTGTCAGTTTTATCTAATTAAATACCAAAATTTAAAAGTAAACTTATATTAGGGATTCTATTTCGTAACAGAATTAATCGGACAACCAAATCACAAAGAAATTCTTTTTGCCTTAAAGAAACAAGCGCCCCGACTCACCAGTGCAACAGGTACAGCGCAGCTCCCTCCAGAATGAGATAATCCAGAACGATCAGGTGCACTCCTTCTCGTTCACCTCGAACAGTATTTAATCGCCAAATAAGAATGAGATAGACACATATATCTAAATTCAGGACAGGGAATACTTTTGAGAAGAGAAGGGAAGAATTCTTGAGAGAGAGCAAGAAAGTTGACAGAAGCAGAATGCTGTGTTTTGATAACTGCCAGAGGCAGTATATTTATAGGCTGGATTAGGTTAGAGTCCGTCAGTTATTGGTCTCTAACACATCACCCAACCAATAATATTTTGCCACATCAGCCACACACGTCCACCAACAGGTCTTAGTAGTCTAAACTGAGACTAAGACATTCACGCCTGCGCTCGCGACTCGAAGCCGGATAAGGTGGCGGCGGCGCACATGTGGTCTACTCATATGAATCCCTTAAATAACACTTTATCAAGTATTCTTATTTGAGTTCAATATAAATTAATTCGCACTAGTTTATAAAATCAATGTGGGACAAGTGAAAGGTTGGAATAACCATTTAACTCTTCTATTTGATTTTATAATGTTCAAGTAAACCCCCACTTTTTCAAACATTCCATATGGGACAACTCAACAAGAAATACTTAACCAATTTCTTCCTCTATTGCACCACCACAATTAATCTTTGAATTCCAATCATAATTGACATCCATCCAAAATTTATTAACAATTAATTATGTTAATTATGCCAATTACAATAATCCTTGCTTCTGTAACCATCGTCTTTATAATCCCCAGCAATGGATATGTTGGTAGCTACGACCAAGAGCTAGCTACAGTAATGGGATACATCGCACGCCTGATGATTTGCCACATATATCCCTAATCAGGGGACTATCGAGACGAGCAGCAGCCTGTTCTTGGAACACATGGAAATCACTGCTAGAGTTTGATAAAGGCCACGTATTGGAAACTTACCTTGCAGCCTTGACCAGTTTTGCAAATTAATTTCCAACAGTCATTGAACAATCAAGGGTCGTGCCTCATTGCAAATCACTATACACATACATCCAATTAACTATATATCTACTAGCAAACAGTGCTATTCATGAGCACCACTATATATAAAGAGGATTAAGTGGGTTTAATTCGGTTAATTACCCATGCAACAAGGTTCTGTACTATCCCTGTGGAAGGGTGCTGTCAATGGCTTTACGCCCAATGATAAGCTCTAAGAAGACTACTCCAAAACTATATACATCTGACTTCACTGTTAATAGTCGTAAGTTCCCATCGCCATGGTGGATACATGTGATTTGTCTCCTATAGGACCAAGCTTTGCGAGTCCGAAGTCAGAAAGTTTCGAAGAATTGTCTTTCACCTATATAATAATATGTTGGATGACTTGAAATACTGATACATACATATATATATATGACCGGAGGGTTTTCTTTATCAAGGAGATACTCCAATCCTTTAGCTGCACCAGCTGCTACCTTCATTCTTGTATTCCAATCAAGTGGCTCTTCATCAGGTGGAAGATCTGGGCATGCAAAGATTGCACATCTAAGCATCAACATGCAAATCAGTACTGACAATGATGAAAAATTTATTCACACTGTTCTTACCAAGATTAGGACCTTTATTTGTTATTACTAAAAGGGATAGTATAATCGTAGCTTACTAAAGCTCACAATTGGAAGCACAAAATATTACTTCAATTCCATAAAAGCAAGATTCTGTACACCAGACACATCAAATATCTTCACAAATGCAAAATTTTCTTCAAAAGAAAACTGTGCTTTAATAAACACCAAACATCTGACATTGTGCGCCACAAAGAAAGGATAGAAACTATAATTAGTAAAATGATGCGAAAAAAAAATCTGAACTAGAATAATAGGGCAGTACGCCAAAAGTTACCGTGAAGATGATCCTCTAATGATCCCAAACGATGGATTTCAACAGCCACATCCCTAGTTTGTTATATTGTGTGTATAGACATGCATGGTAAATTTAGGAGGAGGAGTTGCATTATTGTTTTTTATTGTGATTTTTTACTCTTGAACAAGCAATATGCTATGCGGATTTATGAGGTCACTTTGCTTGGAGCATTGAGGATCTTCGATAATGGTAGGCTCTTGCCTTGGTATCAGCTGGTTGATTTTGATGTACACCAAAAAAATTAAAAAAGATGATTTTTTTTTCTTTTGTTTTGGTGATACAAAATTTCTAAGTTGATTTTATGTGAATTTATAAGTTGTTCAGGCATTTATAAAATTTTTAAATATGTTTGGTAAAATTTATAAAAGATGAATTTGTAAACTTTCAAAATAAAAATAAAAAACTCTTTAACTTATTTTCAAATTGTAACGAACGTTTTCATTTTCACCATTTAACTACAAGACTTAAGAACTTATAAATTTCATTCTTTTATTTATTTAAATATTTTAAAAGTTACTAAACTTTTGATAGAAAAGCCTTGCGGCCCTTGTCTCTCTGACAAGTTTTAGTTCCTCTTGTCATCTTGACAAGTTTTTCGTCGTGCACTCAAAAACTCTTTCCATTTTTAAGGTTTTTGACTATCCTATGAAGAAGTTCTCAAAATTATCCATTGCCGAGAAGGATGAAGGTAGGTCAATCCCTTGATGTTGAGAATTGGTTTAGGCCTACCTCGCCCTCCTTCCCTGTGAAGCTTTATGTGAAACTGTACACTTTGGGTGGTCTGCCCTTCAATTGTAGGTGTTAAGTTGTAAATACATTCATTTTGTTACCATGTCCATCTTCTCTACAATACCACTTTTCGCTGGGGCTCGTAAGATTAGCAAATGCAATCATATATATCTTTTGGGGGCTTTGGAGTGGAATACTGGAAAGGTAAATTAACAGGCAATTAACATGCGTGTTATGGGGGACACAGAGATGGAATTATTTATTTAGCAGATGAAGGACTCAATTATATATATGTTTATTCAAACTCCTCAATCTGGTCAGCTTCCATTAAACATTCACTACTTGAGTATGGCCACAGTCCAAAATAGCATAGCAAACACCAACATGACATAGCAATTAATTAGGCAAGCTACAAGACCTGCCCATACTACATCTTCAAACTTACTAAGAGAATTTGATATAAACCACAAAACTTGTTCTCCTCTTTACTCAAAATACAGAAACTAGAACAAGCTTGATGCTGGACAAAGCCTTCATGATGCAGAGTGTATCCGAAACAAGCCCACAAAAATTGAAGGCCAAACTTCAGAATAATGTTTTGCCTCTTAAACCACTGGAAGCTCACCACAATCGCTTACAACCACCCTCTTTCTAGGACCATCACCTCTATCTGTCTCTTGCGACTCAATCAGCCTGACAACATCCATGCCCTCCAATACTTGTCCAAACACAACATGCCTTTGCTCCAGCCATGGTGTCTGTGGTTCATTCAACACACAGAGATGCAAAACACATATTATACCATTTATATTTTCTTTCAGTAGCAATTGGAGCACTTCTCAGCTATAGCTTAGCTACTCAAAGAAGCGCACTCACCAACAAGAGGTAGGTTCCACTTTTAAGAAGAGTAAAGGAAAGAAAAGGACTAAACTATGAGGAAAAGAGTTCCAAATATTTCCAATGGTTCAATCATTTGCACAACGTGACCAGTAATCACAGAAATTATGGATTCAAAACCCAAAATAAAAGTATTAACAGTATATATAGAGAGATCGAGAAAGACTGGTATATTTTATTTCACTCCAGATCAGATATTTATACAGAAAAAATTAGTAACTTCTTTTACTATTTTTATGCCCATCAAGTGGATTGCTACAACCGAAAAAAATTATGAGATAAAGATTGAAAACAACAGGATAAAGACAACAACTAATGCCAACTTATTCCATAATTTTCTACTGAAGAGATAAAGATAACAATTAACACTAACTTATTCCGTGATTTTTTGTTGAAAATCTTTATTGCTGAAACTAAAATGCCAGCTCTTTAACATAAATATTTATCATAATATAGACAAAAACTTAAAGAAAGCCCATGAGCATGTCATATAGGATATTGGATATACTTCCCGTCCACATCTATTCAACAAAAATTACTAATATGCAGCTTTGAGTTCTCAAAGTTAGATGACATTTGGAAATTTTTCCTGTTTAGAGTCATCTATAATCATCAGTCATGGGGCCAGGTTAAATTTACTCAATTTAGGTTATGGACACTTATTGACAAAAGAAATAAAGAAAACGAGAAAAGAAACTTAAGAAGAGCCACCTGCATGTTATCAATTGATGTAGAACACAGAAAAGAACATGCTTGGCTGGAATTGGGTCTGCGGGAATATTGGTATCACATTCTATGTAGCTCAACATTACGTGGACACAAAATCTATATCTAGTTGAGTCCCTCTTTTATTTGCTAAATAAATAACTCCATCTCTGTCATCCATAACACGCAATGTTTGAGACATGCATGTTAGTTGTCTGTTCACTTATCTTTCCAGTACTCCACTCACATGCCCCTAAAAGATATATATATATATATATATATATGAAATTGCGTTTTGCTAATCTTATGAGGCCCAGCGAAAAATGGTATTGTAGAGCAGATGGACATGACAATAAAATGAATGTATTTACAACTTACCACCTACAATTCAAGGACAGACCACCCAGAAATGTACATTTCATGAAAAGCTTTACAGGGAAGGAGGGGGAGCGTGGGGGGTGGGGAGTTAGTCAACACAGTACTCATAGGGCTAAACCAATTCTCAACATCAACAAGGGATTGCCGACTAAAGATTTGAACAGCTAGCTCTAAGGTGTATATATATATACATACTACACTTAGGGCTAAACCAATTCTCAACATCAACAAGGGATTGACGACTAAAGATTTGAACAGCCAGCTCTAAGTTACACACACACACACTCTTAGATCTGCTATTATTTACAGGGACTGGGACAGCACCCCCTAATTAATTAGTCTAACCAACTTCTCAGGAGCATGATTTTATCAGGCCTAAATTATAAAGGAACTTTTCTGATCTCGACCTAAAGAGACTACTGAAAGAGAATCGTCCTGTCTGCTGAGCGGGTGAAGTTGAGTGTGTATCATCCTTCGCACGGAGTATAGTCAAGCCTATTTCTTTCCTGACCGCCTCAATTGTTTCACTTTTCACAGGATGACCTGATGCATCTGTCACATAGAAAACGTTTACAGCTTGTGTGCCTCTTGTCGTGACCTCAGCTCGGGTAACTGACAGACCGTTCTCTCTAAATATGCGAGTAACATCAGAAAGAAGGCCAACCCTGTCCTCGCTGCATAACTCCAGTCTTAGTCCCTGCATTATGCATGCAACAGAATCACATGTAACTACTCGCACTTGGAGGAGAGAAAATGAAAAACTTGACAACGTGATTCTTTTTCTATTGGCTACCTACCTCAGATGCTCTCCTCTTAATTGCAGCTTCCAAGCAATGAATCACGCGTTGTCTCTTTGCTTCTGAACTAATGGGGCAACCGTCCATATGCCTTATGTAGTATTCCTAACAAATCAAAGCAAACAAGACAAAATTTGATGATGAGATTCCGTAGGAAGATTGCTGGTTACAACCAAGCATTTCATCTAATGTGCCTTCAGCGGCCAACTAACAAAATACAATTTGACAGCAGTACTAGTTGCATATGCACAATTCCCTTCAACTAGGAAACTGTCAGCTGTTCAAATAATTTCATGCATTTCCAAAGTGAAGTTTTTCATTTAAAGCATTGTATGCAAAATTAAGTAAGGCTCTGTAACAAATATTGTCAGTAATGATTACCTGTTGAGCCTTTGGTCCTTCAGCAATGATAGTGGCATGAAATACCACATACTGCATATCTGTTAAGGTACATACTGTATCAAAGAGCAGCTTAGGTCGGTCCAGACAGCTCAAGTTGACCACAGTATATCCTTTTTCTAAACAGTTTTCTACAGTCACAAGGGGTTTGGTCCATTCAGTTGTTGCACAATCTACATTGCGGTTGTCATAATCACGATCAGCATACATCATTTGATGCAGCCTCCTCTCCATATGAGTAGAACAAACAGAAACTTCAGCATTGGCACTTCGCCTATCTCTATCACCCTTTAGAACATAAAGAAGAAGCTGTTTGATATTAGCAAGTCGATCAGGATCATCTATTAGTGATCCACCAGTTTCATCAGTGATGTAAACAACTGAAGCCATTCGTGAGTTATGGGTTCATCCTTCTGCAGCAACTACATCACACTTAAGATCAGTAAGAACAGCAAAGACCTCTGAGAGCAGTCCTGGTCTATCTCTGCCCGATAACTCAATGGTTGTATGCTCTGTGGCAGATTGCACACCCACAGATCTCCCTAAAGAGCGGAAGCTCCGTCCTCTTTGACCCAGCGACTGCAATACGATTATACCATGAGTGTTGATCGACAATGATACAATTTGAAATAGATATTATGTAATATATGCACAATCTTCCCAGGCATGCTTATTTCAAGTCATTGATGATCAATTCAAAGGAAGCATTTGCTTGAGAAAGAACAATCAAGCCAGGGGAGCAAACTTTCTTGCATTTGTTCATGCTGTTCATAACGTGACATATGACTTGTGTTACAGCCATTCTGCCAGCAGGATTTTGAAGTTGTTTTGGTTATCCTGCTACTCTCACCTTGCTGGCAAAGTATAACATGATGAGCTATTAAGTAGCTGGGGTGTGACACTCAAAGACCTTCCAAGCATTAAGATAACGTCCATTGCTTAAAGAAAAGATCATATTCTCTTACCCTACATATTTCTCCCATCTTAGTAGTTATTATAGACGCATTTCATTCCCTTTCAGTGGGTGGGTGGGTGGGTGGGAGATCACCTATTAATGCCAAGGTGTCACTGCTTCTCTGCCTAGAATTGTTGTCATTTTTGTCATTCTGATTCTAAATTGCCACAACAAATTGAAGAAGGAAAATCAATTCAGTGTTTTTATAAAACAGGAATGTCGCCCTTGAGCGAAGGATTTGGACATGTGACTTTGCTGCTTGATAACGTATATTGCATAAGATGCAGTCATGATGGCAAAATTTCTACCTAGAACCAATGAACCTTCCTACTTCCCAGCATTGAATATAGAAGGAGACAGCCTCTAAGCATTTACAGATAATGCTCGTATTTAGGGGAAATCAAGTAATTCTATATCCCGTTTTGGCACTATACCTGCTGAACACGGTCAGAAATGTTGTCCCTATAGACCTTATTTCCATATTCATCTGCAACATGAAAAACTGCATTTGACCATAAATAAGAGAGGCAAGAAAATTGTATCAAGTATCAAAGAATTTCATCCGAATATATCAGACATGATGAAAATGAAAAAGGACTGAAAGCTCACCATCCATGAACCATTCCCCATCCGAAGAAATGTAAGCCCTCCGGATTATTAAATTCAGATCAGTAAGAACTTGTACCACCTCCAGCAGGCTTCCCCTCTTATTTGCACTGTCGACCTGTAGATTTCCAGGCAAAACAAATGTTAGTAAATCAAAACAACTCAGATCAAAAAGTGATGCCTTACAAGAAATTTCTTGATTCCATCAAACTAGGAATCAGCCAATTTTAACCAACAAATCCTCATACCTTGATCAAAGTTGCCTTCTTGTCAGATGCATTGTCAACGGTGACCCTGTGGAAGCCCCAAATCAAGAACAACAGGGATCAATAATTAGACCATCTCATGAACTCCTCCAAATGTACCATTTCAGTTGCAGAGATTACATTTTTTACAAGTAGAACGACAAGCGCACACACCACTGGCCCGCCCCAATTCCAGAAATATTCAAAATTCATTAAAATTCACAGCACAAACAGGTAAAATTTCATTAAAATTCATTAGAAAAATACCTTGGGAGGTTCATTCTAAGAACAAGCTTCTGGAAATCATCATTAACTCTGAGAGATGAAGACCAGTAATCCATCTTGGAGAAAGGATGGAGCTTTTGACACAGAAACAGAGCTAAAATTCAAAGAAACAAGAAAAAAGGATACTCTTCTTTGTGTTATTTATTTATTTATATATATGCATATATATATATATATTTCTAGTGTGACAAATTTTCTGGTGAATTTCTCTCAGAGACTGCAGCAGAACTTAGGAGAAAAGGATGTGTAATGTTGTGGGTGCGTTGGTTAAAATGAGACAGTAGCTCTTGAGCTGCACCAATAGTCCATGTTTTTAAATCGGACCGGAAAATAAATCAATAATTTTGGTTATTGATCATTAATTATATTTAATGATCAGTTTGATCATTAATTAAAATAGTATGATATCATAATAATATAATAATTATATTTAATTTTATAAATATATATAATATTTTAATATTATTAAAAAATTTAATATTATTAAAAAATAAAATTTTCAATTGATATAAAAAGAATATTATTTGAAAAAAAAGTTAATTTACTTATTTTTAAGTACATCTTTTAGAAAATAATATTATTTCACAATTTATCAATTATAAATAAATAAAAATTTATATTTCACATTAATTTTAGTAATCATTCATTTTTTACTTTAATTCAAAGTAAAAAATAAATTCTTCTACACTAAATATTTGATATGATTTAAGAGAGATTAAACAAAATAAAATAATAAATTAAATATAAACATTCAGTGTCATTCACATATAACTATCACTTCATTAAATTTTAAAAACATAAATTCATGTTTTGAAAAATTATATATATAAAATTTTTAATCATCATCTTTAACTCATAATTTTTCTTTTCTCTTTTATTTATTCTTCTTAAAAAAATTAAAAATTTTCAAAAAAAAAAAAATTGAACCAGTTCAACCAATCCAGTTTTAATCGATTTTCAATCGATTTTGATCGGTTCTTACTAGTTTTGACCATCATTAATTTTTATACTTCAATCGGATCCAACTAACTTCTGATCACTACTCTGGTCCAGCTTTCAAAATATGGGTTTTCAGGTCGACTCTTTCTATCAAAATTTAAAATACCAATAATAATCTCACATTTTGTTCATTCGTATATATAATTTCGAGATTTATATATATATATTCATTAAATAAGAGATGGAGAAACTCAGATGAGTCATGAGGACGGCCAACACGGGCTTGTCGCTGGTCATGTGGACCCAACTTAGTCTCCCCATGAATATATATATTATATAATATTTATCTTGTGGTTGTATGGAAGGTTGGGTTATAAAATGTTTATGCTCAAGAAAAAATAATGTTGAGTAACATTGTTTTGTTTGTTTATGACTTATAAATGTGTGGCCTATGGTCTTAGATGGAATGGTCAATTGAACAGCAGGAGATATATGTAGTTGACAAAATGACTCAACTTCATATGCGCAGTAAATTTGATCTGTTCTTGTTAGATTATTGCATATCTCACCCATTTTGTCTATCGCATGCCTATGCAAAAGTGAGAATATAGTTAGTCATTATTTTTTTATATATAGATTTATTATTTGGTTAGTTTGTCATACTTATTAGGTATATAGTTATCGGTAAATTAGCTCAAATTTATAATTTCTTTTTGAATTCATATCATAGGGAATTACAAGTTAATTGGAACTTTTTATTTAATAGACTCATACAAAATGGTATTTTAATTAGAAGTGAATATAAAATTTTCATTTAAAAAATTAATAATTCAACTAGTTATTAAATTTAAATAAACACAAAAAAGAGAAAACAAGGAAATGGAAGTTTACAGTTCAGGCTTTATATCTTCTTTCATCGTTCATTTGAATTTGCCGCAACTCTCAATATTATTGTGCTTTTTTTGGAGAGCGGATGCTAGTTGAGCGGGCTCTTTAATATTGGCATACAAATATACCTTTACATCAAGAGAAAGAAAGAAAAGGAAAAGGAGGGGAAAAAATATCATCTTAGCAAACCACTCTCAATTTCTTTTGGAATTTAGATGATGCAAATTGAAACTGTAGGATAACAAAAATTGGATGTGCATATGACAATGAAGGGGTAGATCTCAACTCAATTTCTCTAGAGTGTTACTACATAGATATATGAGAAGAATATCATTACTTTTGCATTTCAAACACACAGTCATATATTAGTGATTCAATTGTTGATTTCTATCATCTATTAATATCAGTATGTAACATGGGTAGTTCTAATTTTTTTTCAAGTGCATCATTTTAATTTGATAATACGTGAATATCCAACCTCATAAGTCAAAGGACAAATGTGCATTTTGATGGTGAAGGTCTCGTACCTACAAACAAATTGATTGTAAATTCATGCACATAGAAAATAATTGGAGAATTAGGAAATATTATCTTTTCAAAAGAAAAAAACGAAGAGAACCTCATAAGATCACAAATTTAAGAGAATAAGTTAGTTCGGCTCATTGCTTGATTCTCAAAGAATATGTATGAAAGTTAATTGTGTTCACTGATTAAATTAATTCAAATTTTATATATTATGTGTTTAGATACATTTAAAGTTAAACAAGGTACATAAAAATATCTCTAACAAGTTAATTTGATAGGACTACAAACTCTTCTATCTAAAATACTTTCCTTGTGTGTATGCGTGTGCGTGTGGTTTTATTTTTCACAATTTTCTCATGTATATACACAAGCATCACTAATTAAGAAGAGACTAGCTTACCAAGTCGAAATGAGGAGCAGACTTAAAAAGCCGAGTGAGAAATGGTACTACGTACTTGAGGGGAATTGATAAAACTAAATAAAGAGATAAATCTAAGTCAAAATCACATAATTAATAGGTTTTATGAGATTAGAAATATTTACATGTGAGACTTACTTGTGCACATTTTCTAGTTTAATTAAAATTCAAAATCTAAGATCATTGGTTCTAATTAAATTAATGCATAGCGAACAAGATATATCTGATTAAAGAATTCATCCTATTAAGAAAACTTACCTTATACTGGCTTTACACGTGATTTAATGTAAACAAATTATATATAGTGAAAATAGAAAAATAGATTAAGAGGTACTTAATTATGCATATTGACTTATTTCGAAGTTTAAGTGGCAAAGCTCAAACATCTTCTTGAGTGCGAGCCATTAATTATACATGGACTTCTACCCAACGAAAAGGACAATAAGATAATTAGTACATCGCAGAAAAATTTAATTATTAATTAAAATGGTGCACTTTCTTTTTTGAATCATATTATACATCTTTCAATTGAAGAAGTACGGCAGTTGATCTTTGGATAGGACATGTTTTTGTTGGAATTAATTAGGACTCTAGATAGTATGTTAAGTGGAAAAGATATGAGAATTCGTTTGGGATTTTAATCCCACATTGAAAAAATAAGTAAAAGAGTTCCTTTATTAGGTAAATCTCTTATTAAACTTTTAAACTCTTTTAAAGTTTTTGGAGAGTGTCCAAGTGCGTGGGAATTATATATATATATATATATATAATTTAATAATCAAGACTTAGCACTTTGCACGACGCGGCGTGGATTAAATTCTAGTTGTATTTTAATCCAGCACTTAATTAAATACGTGATTTAATTTAATTATTTAAATTACATTTTTAATCAGAAACAATATGACTGTTAGGAAAAGACAAAACTATTATGATTAATGTGTTATTTAATCTAACAGTCATAACTGTGTGAATGGTTGCTGTAATCTTATATAAGTGAATTAATCCACACAAATTATAATGTAATTTTTTATAGCAAAGTATTATTACTCTCCAGCAAAAAATATTCTTCATATTCTTTTCAATTATTTTCAATACCAACAGAAATTCTTAAGTAGGAATTTCAGAGTGCTGACTGCAATTCCTAGGGTGCTTTAGTTGAATCCTAGAGGTGAATTGCCATAGTCCCTGCAGCACAGATAGTGGGGGCAATTATCACCTTAAGGACGGTGTAGAAGTTCTCTACACGCAATTAGGCACATCAGACTTCCAATTCTTCAATACATTTTAAATAGCAGTTTTTTTAGGACAAGGAATAGGCTTAAAATTTCTTATTCAAAATTGCATTTTTCAGTGTGAGTCATTAAATTATCAAACCAAAAAAAAAAAAAAAAACGTTGGAATCATTTTTATACACATATATATGTAATCCAACAGAATTTGACAATTCCATTATGTAATTATCAAATTGCAAAGGAATGCAGTTCAAGTAACAAAAGTTTTCAGATGGGCTCTTTTATGATGAGCACAACTCAGTCGATTTCAAACTTAATTCATTAATGAGATATCTTGAGTTTTTTTAACAAAATATTATAAAAGTAAACAATTAAAATACAAATATTAAAATGTTAGCAATATATATATGATAAAGTATTGCATGTTCCTCTATTTTTAATTTCTTTTTTCTTTAAAAAAGCAATGAAACAGAAGGCTTTATATAGGATAATGCAGCCTTCTGTTTGAGGGTTTTCTTTTTTAAGAAAAACTTTTAGCGAGTAAAGATGTTCTAGGGTTTTAAGTTTGAACGAGTGGGTGCATTACCAATTTGGCGCGCATGTTTTGATCCCTAGCTAATTTTGTCCGTCCATTTGATCACTTGTTGCTGTTTTTGTTTATATAATTATACCCCTCCTGAAAGAGCGCACTTCAACCACCTCCAAGGCGTACAAAATTTTGTCCCTACTCCCTAGTCGCTACTGGCAGAAATAGGAGCGTGTAGCCCAAGCAACTCTGAACCTCTGTATTAACCCCAACCAACCATTGAATTACTCAATCCCGTTGTTGAGTGATAAATAATGATAATTCTATTTGTGTTTGATCCAAAGGAATCCAACCATTTACTAATTGTAGACTCATCAACTGGACCAGATCTTTTCAAGGCTCATATATATAATCCGACACGTACACCATCACGCTCCTATCATTTTTGGTACCATCATCATCATCATCATCGTGGATATATATACATTGCTGTTCACGCATAGCTAGCTAGCTTATATGTGATCAATATAATTTCTCTACTCTATAAACCTGATTCCCCATTGAATCAAATAGAAATAATTCATGGAGTATATATATTTCTCTCTTTTGATAAATAGAATTTATATTCTAGATCATTATTCCTCAATCATATGTTTGTTTCGCACACAGTTTGCATATAAATGACAAAGTGAATGGTGTGACTTGGGAGATTGATATATATACATGTGTATCAAACGATTAATCTAATAATATTAGGCCCACTATAAAGCCAAAATGCAAAAATAACAGTAAGATACACGAATCACTTGTCTATTTTAATTTATTATATATAACTTGTCTATATTCAGACTCAATGTTATTATATTACTGGGATATGGAGATCAGCCTCAACCCCATGCCTCAATATTGGAATCTAAATAGATATTACATAGAAAATGGATGGGCTGAACAATGTTACGTATATACTCCGATCCAGTAGGCTAGCTGTATTTGATAAAATTAGTTTGCCAAATAATGTTCGAAACTTATCCCAATAAAAGCCCGGATCAAGTGGACAATGAAACTCATCTTACTCTAATTGTAAAATTGCTACATGTAAAAAGAAACTCTGCAGATTATGTCGAAGAAACCAAAATATAAATTAGCAAGTAACGTACGTACTGCCATGCATGGAATTTTTCATATATACCCTAGCTATATATATATGAGGTAATTATATATGTTTATAAGAAGTTGAATCAATTAGTGAGTATAATAGCCTAATAATGTGTGTGTGTGTGTGTATTTACGCCCTCTATACCTTGCATTTGTAACCTAACTAGGCACAAATCAATAACTATTTCAAGAATGATCAGCTAGCTTAGCAACCTATTTTGATGTAGTATTAGGTTAAAAAAAATTAATATATTAAATGTATAATTAGTAAGATTAATAGAGTTTGAGTTGATCAATCTAATAATATCTCATGGAATTTGGCTTGAGTGATATAATAAAAGGTATTAATCGATCGAGCATGTATATATACTATTACAAGGTTTCTACGGGTCCCCACGGCTTGATCCGAATAAAAATCATAAGTGAAATGCTATTAGATGGAAAAGATAAATGGACGAAGATGATGAAAATATAGGGATATAATTATTAGTTCACTGTTGTCAAGAAACGGATGGATCATATCATCTGATAACAATGTGAGGGGGTTTGGGGCCCCATATTTTGCAATGAGATATATAGGAATATTCTGATTGTTTAATATTGGGTCAAAACTCAAAAGCTAAGATTGATGGGATGATTCTAACTACCTACCCCAGACCCCTCATCATCATCATTTTATAAAATATCTAGAAAATAGTGGTGAACAGGCAAATGATATATTATAGTGTGGTGTTTGTTATTGGGGATAGTCAAAGTGACATAAAAGAGAGACCAAAAAGCAGTAGGGTGTGGGTGAGAATAACAAGATCGAGCAAAGAATTGCTGCAAAGAATTGACATATGCATATATTTTATTGGCTGTTGCATAAAATCAATGTCTTGCACATGGAACACTTTTTTAGTCTTTAGGAATTTGAGATCAAATTTGCAGCTTCATTTTATTTTGGGAAAAAGGTTATAACTTTTATGCGACGGCATATTATGCGTGCTGCATGCTACAGCCGGATATTGAGTCTTACCTTCGTTCTTCTCAGTTTAAAAAATGCACCACTTTTTCTTCTTTTTCGTTTATTCCCTTTTCTGAATTTTTAAGCACATATGGTTCAACTTTATTTCCCGGCAAAAGGATAATGTATATATATGTGTGAAGAGGAAAAAGAAAAGCTACCAAGTTTAGACATTGTTCAGAAAATGAGAGACAAGAAGACATCCTCCACTCCATATCAAATTAGATGCCAGTTTATGTTCTCATCTGTAAACTGAAGGCGGCTTAAATGAGCCAGTAGCACAGGGATCTTTGGGCAGCACCGGTTAGACTTTAGAGTCAAGGCCCAACTCATTTGTCTCTTTTTTGGGCCCACTAACATCTGCAAAGCTTTTATTGATTTTCTGCAGCCCAATAGAACTACGAACCACATATTGGCCCAACATTGCATGCTTTTTGTTCCAATGGGAACGGACAGGGCTGCCAATGAGTCGGATTCGAATCAGATCATGCTAAATCCAAGTTTGAATTCGAAAGTAATATGCCAAATTCAAATATGATCCAAGATCTATCGAATTTGTAGTTAGTATAACTATATCCGAATTTAAATAAAAGTCAGATAACCGTCGGATATCCAAAAAAACTCAAATTCGAATATTTCAAAAATCATCATATACTTATTATTTTTCTAAAAATTTAGTAGAGTCCAAATTCAAAACGTTCATCCTAAAAAAAAATACACAACAAACTAATAAATAAATTTTCAAGTCTATTAATCACTTAAAAGCAACAATAGAATTTAACTCAATCACATTCATTTACCATATCATTATATTTTAGGTTCAATTGCTAATAATAGTACTTATTTGTTATTATAAATATATAGTTATACATGATTCTTAATCAATTAACTATAAACTCAAAGTTTTATAAAAAGGAAACTCATTCTAATTAAGTTGAGATTTGTATTGCATTCTTGCTATATTATGGTATTCGGTTCTTACTCATTATTCTTCCCACATAATTTTTTGTTATAAAAATTAAAAACTAAATGATATAATTATGATGTAAATAAGCTCGAAATCTAACAATTTATATGAAAAACATATAATTTCATATATTACACAAAAGTTCATTACTTCTTTCATCTAAATATATACTTTGGCATTACTATAGGACTATGTGTATATATATATATATATGTATAATATTAAATATATTCGGAATCGAATTATTAATGGATCAGATTGAGTCATATTCATATTCACTCCATTTATTTCAAATTTCGAACTTTTTTAATCGGATCACATCCATCGAATATTTTATCGGTTAAAGATCCTAAATAATCGAATCAAATTTGAATCGAATGCAGATTAAAATTCGCTCCATTGACAGGCCTAGAAATGGAAACATAGCCTGAGCCTGAGCCTAAGCCCAATAAAAAACGAATGCAATTGTGGACTTTTCTCTTGAACTACCTTTCTTTCTTATGCATCTACTCGTAAACTCCAATATAATGGAACTTCGTTTGGGAGGACTTGAACTGATTTCAGCTCCCAACTCCTCCAACTCTTGTTCGTGATTCGGGTCTGACTCAAACATTGGAAGAAGAGGAGGAAGAAGAAGACGAGTATCTTAAGTTCGATTTGACAATGTTTTTACAAATTATGATGGCCTCATTGAGAACACAGCGGAGTTTCATTTGCATGTTTATGCACCCATAGTCACAGATCGTATGTACGAGAATTTGGAGATATAATTAAGAGCAATAAGTCATTATTTTTTAAATAAGAATTTGGTGACGTTGTTTAAAGATCAAATGCATGTTCTCGCTTCTTGACATAATAATTTGAAGATGAGATGCATGTTCGCACTTGTTGACTTTCATTAGACATTGTTTGAAAACTAAACCAGCCATTCGTCATTTACAATAACTCCAGTCAGCAACTTTTTAATCATTCCCTTCCAACAAATTTGTGAAGCAGCAGGATTTAACGGGAGTGTAGTACAACACATATTTATGCTCACATGAGAGTCCCTAGTGTAAGCATGAACAACCCATGTAACTTTGCAATCAGTGAGAAAGGCCACACCATTATGGCCCCTCTCTAGTCCTCTGCATTTAAACACCACTCCATATATCTCATACAAATCTATGGCTGACCTATGGGTAATAAGAAAATCATATCTCAGTTCTACTTTTGCAGCAATCGAAGCCCTTTCCAGCATTGTAACAATGGAACTAAACATTATTAACAGAACAAATCAGACATTTCGAAATACGGAAATAAGTGTATGAAGTGGATCTAATAGCTATTTCGAATATAATGAAAAATTGTATCTTAGGCGCCACGACTACACCATGTATGAAATGAAATGCAGCTCTTCTATTTCAAGGAAGTCCCAAGTTTTAACAAACAGGCAAATCCACTAAAATTCATCTGCATGTATTAAATACAAACCAAAATATGTGCTCAAAAGCTCACAACACACCTCAAAATTTGATACTAAATAGTACAATCACAAGAAACCTTCACTCCAACCTGCTATGTCTATGCTATACATACTCCAGACTGCAACTGAAGAAAACAAAGAGAAGTTCAAGAAACATGAAATATAAGGAAATTTTCCTACGAGATTAGGTGATTAGGTGCAAATTCAGTGAATCTTCTGTTACCTGTTTGTGAGCATTTAACAGAGGCGTGCAGCAAAACAAGAAGCAAATCTTGCAGCCAATTGAAGCCTCCATGCGTACAACATAAGATTGACTTCACAACAATTCTGTGAACGTACCTGTATTATAAAGATAAACTAAAATAGAAAACCTTAAGCACCCTTCAACTCCTTGTAATGCTATCTCCTATTCAATCAATCAATCAATCCCTCCGAAGAGAAGTCCAAAAAAACATTTCTTGCAATTTATCACCGCTGTCTTCATCCTTGAGAATTTTCCTTACCATGATCTTGTTCCGGATGATTACTTGAACCCCCACAATCTCCATTTTGCCCTATTTGCTGATAAAACTGCGTAAATGCTTGAAGATTTAGCCCTCCAATTGGGCCCTCCTGAGAAAGACCAAGCTCTAGGCCTGGCATATGATGGCTCAAACTCACTGAACCTGGAAATTCAAACCCTTGAAACCCGTGTTTACTCACGCGTGAAAGATTGGCATTTGGATTTCCTGGATTCGAGCCCAAAACATTGGAATTCTGCAAAATCCCTGATCCAAAACCACTAAAAGAAGGCCAAACCCCCATTGATCTGCCAAGCATATCTTCACTAATCGTAGACAAATTAGTCCGGAGTCCCATTCCTGGCACCGTTTCACTCAATTTAGAATACAACCCAGATGAGACAGAGCTCCCCTGTTCGGAAACGGAGGCCCCCGCAGCTGTTATAGCGGAAGCTGGAATAGTTCCAGTGCCCGTTGCAGCAATAATTGATGGCTCGGCCTGTTGCAAAAGCCACTGAATAGTTTCGCCGTCAGTTTTGTGGCCTAATTCTCTTGTCAGCTGAAATATTCTTGCTGCAGAAAGTGCTGGAATCCTTATTCTTCTTCCCCTGCCTTCAACTTTCTTGTGCCTGTCTTTGTTTGAACTCCTCTTGGGGGCTAATTGCCTCTTCTTATTATCATCCTCTAGCTTGCCTAGTGCCATATTTGGTTGTGAAAAACTTGTGGGCACATCTTGAGGTATCTTCTGCTGATGCTTGGAGGCCTTGCGTTCCATGAGAAGAGCCGAAAAATGGGGCCTCTTGATTGATGAAGGGGACATGTAAAAGTCCCAGATTTTGATCAACTTTTCACCGTGATTTCGTCAATATTAATTCGTTGCGTGCTTTTTTACTGGGAAGAATGATTTGTTTGATGATTTACTGCTGGAAGAAATGGCATACCAGGGTTTTTCTTTTCCTTCTTGTTATTATTAATTTTGTGTGTTTTGGTCGATCAATTTCAGTCCTGGATATTAATTTCAAAAAGAGTAGAAAATAGACAGTATTATTGTTATGCTTGAACTGTAAACCTCAGTAAACCGAAAAAGGAATATTTTTTTCCTTTGAAGTCCTAGGAGCAGTTACTTATTGTCAAGATTTTCACGTAGATAAGGATACAGTACTATAGTATGTATAATACGTGTACTACTGCAATAACGATTCTGAAAATATTTAATGCACAGGTGTTCCTTCAAGATGATGGGTATATATAACCAATGATTTGTTGAAAGCTTCTTACCTTATCCATTTTCCTTGTTATTCATTGTTTTGCTTAATGTGGTTAAATTTCTTTGCAACTAATACATTTTTTTTTTATATAAATTTCAATTTTTTTTTCTTGAAATGATGATTGCTTCGGCTTTCAATGATATGTATCCATTTCCATTGGCGCTCGAATGCCTTGTTCTTGATATCAATTTTTGGTGAAGCATGCTGGTATTTATTAAGTGAGGGTTGATCACATCATCTTCATGATTAAAGCCATTTTCAAATCCCCCTTTTTTTTGGTGGGAAGATGACTTTTTACAGGCCTGTCAGCTCATCTAGTAGTGGAAACAAGCAAATGCTTTTATCCAGCCTAAGTTTCAAACTAACTTAACCACGAAATTAAAGAGCCTTGAAGTTTAAGGAAAAACCATCCCAAGAGATCCATGATTACGTCGTCCATCGACCAAACTCATCATAGTTGGAATTTTATATTTCTTTAAACAAGTTAATCTTCTTTCTATCCAATCATTCCATAATTAACTTTCAATTTTTCTTGAAAATGTAAGACAATATATTTAACCTAATTTCAGTGTCGACTCATAAATGCAACAGATATATATTAGAGTCAAATATTATGTGATTGCGATCCATACATGATTGCAGACTCCGTTGAATAGATATATATGGATAACCAACAATTTTTGCTTTGTAAAAAGGAAAAAAGAATTACAATAATAAAGATAGAAGCAGTAGTGTAAAAAACACACACACATATGTATGTACATAAAATTGATCTGATATCTTTTGTTTTAAACTTTTCCTTTTATGGGGAAGAAAAGAAAAGAAATTTGTGATTGGTTTTGTTGAGATATTTTAGTGTATTATTAGTAGTAATTGATAACACAATGGTAGGTGGGCGTGATGATCGGTTTTTGTGTCGGCTTGTGTAAGATGTTGCCCAGCTTGAAGACATATGGGGACCCCCTTTAAAGCAAAGTTGTTGACATATCATTTGGGGTATCACTTGAATTCAAAGTTTTTTCATTAAAAAAAGAAAAAAAAGGTTTGGTGTAGAAGCCCATTTTTTCAAAAAGTACGAAGGCCCAATCAATGTTAAAGTTGCAGTGATATTTGATTCTCTTGAATTTTCTTGGACAAGCTTTTCGAGTGAGAATGCTTGAATTTTGCACATAACCAAAGCCATTTCTGTTGACTTTCTGTTTGCGCGTCCAGAAGCTCTGGTACAAATGAAAATTGTAGTTTGTAGTAATACTGTGGTACTAGCTAGCTATAGCCTATAGTGTGCCATCACAACTGGAAAATGATATAATGTTGTATACGGTACGCGCTGCCGCTGGCCAGTGGCCTGCTTGTCTTTTGAGGACACAAAAATGATAAAATACGAATTGAGATAAGCTTAATAGACAAGATTGAAATAGTTATTACATGCATGCATGGATACTAAACAATATTCAAATTCCAAATATTTCCAACCCTCATTGAATGAAATACAGCCGTCAAGCTTGAGAGTGCACTCTCAGCTCTTGGCATGGCCAGGCTGGATCAACTTCCAGTTCAATACTGAATACTTCAAAGATGGAGATTGGAGAAACAAACAAGTAAACTCCTCTTGTTGCTGAAGCTCATTAGCGGTTGCAAGAAGAAATTAATGGCCCAGCTGGCGGAAAACTCCCTAGACCTAGAGCAAATCTATACGCCAGCCCATTACTTATCTGAGTGGGCTCAAAATGGGTAGTTCCACTTCCTCTTCGTCTGGATGCCATCGATCCAGTGGATCTATAACTTAATAACAATGAACAGAATTGGTTTTGCAAAAGCTTGAGTCCAAATCATGGATGCGGATGCAATATGCTTGCATTATTAATACGACTCACTTGGCAATGGGATCGACATTGGCATTTTTATATCTACTCTCGCCCCAGGAATATCGGGATGCTGTAGAAATAGTATTATTATATGTCTATGACGCACCTTTTGATGAATTCAAGTAGATGCACCACATTACAATACCCACTTAATTATAGCTAGTCCACAATCAAATGACTCAATCCACATTATTTTGTTCTAAACTAAACTAAACTAAACAAAACACAACCAAAAGTGAAACAAAAATCAAAAAACAAAAAACAAATAAGGAAAATAGTACAAAGAAGAAAAACACGATGCTGTTTGCAGAAAAGAATTGGCAAATTGAAAATGAAGAGGTGACTGAATTTGTGTGTCCAGGAATAGAATTTTATACCGTCTTCTTCCATGCTGTGTAGAGATTTTATTATTATTATTATTAATAGAGGAGATCGAGGACAGAATTTTAAACCTAGATAGATGATGATGAGTAGATGAGATGTTATTCGTCAACTCCAAGATCACCCCATTTCACATTGTATCTGGCCGCAAGGTAATGGGCCCCAACTGGACCCCGACTTCCATAAGGATAATACTCCGGGATTGTTTTCTTTTCTTCAAGCTCCTTTAATACAGGTGTGAAGAGTGCCCAAGCAGCATCTAATTCATCACTCCTGATGAACAGTCTCCTTTCACCTTCAATTGCATCCAGAAGAAGTCTCTCATATGCATCGGGTATCTCCTTGGAGTATCTAAACAAACAACACAGAAATCATATGCCAATAAAAAAAAAAACAGGTCAATCAACTTCTTTCTTATTGCCAAAACAAAACCTCAATTAGCATTCAAAAACTACTTTCTGCCTTTAAATTTCACCAAAATTATATATGCAATAGGTATTATGTACGTACCACTCACCAAATTACTTTTATGGAGAATATCAAACAAGAAAATAAAAGCTACTGCAAACCAGCCCGCAAGTCAACTCAGAACAACACATCAGAAAAAGGAAGTGCTGGGCTTAATCACCTAAAAGAGCAACCTACCACCCACATTATAAGACATCATTATAGCATCATTACGAGCATAATATTTATTATGCTAACAATGAAATATATTTCCCCAGAGAAAACTCCCCCCATTTTTTGGATAGCTTTAGCAAGGTGACACACTAATTGCGGTTTATAGAGGCAAACATGATTCAACAATAATTTACTCAAAGCAGTTTCTTCTACTCTTTTCCCATTCCCATTGTGGAAACTAGATCTTTATGCAAGTTCATAACCGAAGCCAAAAAATTGAGTATCAGAATTTGTTGACCAAGACCTAACAAAGTGGAGTAAACCCAACACGTCTTTAATGCTTTGAGCAAAAACAGCCTACTCGTAAACTCGACTTATTTTCCAATTTGTAATCACAAGTTATGCATCTCTGAGGAATTAGAGCATCCATTAGCACAAAATCCAGGTAAAGCATAGTAGTATACTATTTGAAGAATGACAACATGATATACATTATGCATTCCTAATTCCCACACTTACAGATTCTTTTGAACAATTACATGCCAAAGCAAATCACTTTATGCGGGGTATAGTTATTTCCATAAAAAATCACAACAATGATGGCAGGAATTAAAAAGAATATTTCTCATCAATACCTTGCTTTATATAGAAGATTAAGATTGCTTCGGTCTAATCTCATTCCCAAGCCAGGGACTTTGTTATTAATCTTCAGATAAATAGCTTCATCAGGCTGAACACGGATTACAAGCTCATTTGTTGCTCGGTCGAGATCAGTCCCAAAGTTTCTATTGTATAAATTACCAGGAACATGTCTAAACTGCACCCTTATCTCTGCCCTGAAAAGTATGAAACTTAAAGTATAAGAATTTTTTTTGGTGGCAAGGCATGTAAGAAAAGTTCAGAAAAATGGAAATCCTGAGATGATTAAGCAAGTCACACTGTCTAAGTGCCAATATTACTAACCTCCTATTGTGTAAAGCTTTTCCGGCTTTCATTAGAAAAGGCACCCCATCCCATCTTGCATTATCTATGAGAAGTGCAGCCGCAGCAAAAGTTGGGGTTAAACTGTCTTTGGGAACAGTTTTGTCATCTGTATATCCTGGGTATGAGACATTTCCTTTTGTGTGACTCTTATACTGTCCTATGACCACATCATCAACCCCTAGAGGCCTCATGGAGCGCAAAACTTTAACCTGTTATCCATCAAGAATTAGTTATATTCTTCAGATGAATACAACAGTATTGCAATAAACGGGTGCGGGAAGAGAGAGAGGGGGGGGGAAACCTTTTCATTTCTGATATCTTCTGCATCCAAGCTGACAGGTGTTTCCATAGCAAAGAGGGCCAGTATTTGTAGCAGATGATTTTGCATTATGTCTCTAATTATTCCGTAGTGGTCAAAGTAACTGGTGCAACACAATAAAATGATTAACAAGCAAAAGTTTTACAGACTGACCAGGACTTGTTTAATGTCAAATTGACAGGACAGATTACCCTCCCCTTCCTTCAGTGCCGAAGTCCTCAGAGAATATCAGTTGAACATTCCTTATATACTGCCTTGACCATAAGGGTTCAAATATAAGATTGGAGAAGCGGAGGACAGAAAGATTCTCCACCAGCTCCTTTCCAAGATAGTGATCTATCCTGTAAGGAGAAGAGCATCACAAATGAAAATTGTCGGTCAGAGAGTAGCTGTTCCCTAGACGCATGTCATACCTGTAAAGAAACACAATCACGTAGAGGTGAAACTAAACCTACCTGAAAATTTGATCCTCCTCCAAGTATTGCTTAAGAGCTTTAGTCAAAGCAGCTGAGGATTCCGAGTCCCGGCCAAATGGTTTCTCAACAATGACCCTAGTCCAGCCAGCAGAAGCAGAAGCAGAGAGACTGGCACATTTTACAGCGTTGACAAATATGTTTGGCGGAATGGATAAGTAAAAAAGTCGATTCGAAACCCGGCCAGCCTACAGAAGCCAATCATCATTAGACCTTTAATTGTAATACTAGGTTTTCCAATCCCACTTTGCAATAGTTATATAGATAAATGGAGTTCTGCTCAATATGCAATAAAAAGCCAAAAATAGGTGCTTATAAACCTACCTAAAACTTTGCCAGTATAATCTGTATGGATGCATTTTCACTCATCAGAGTCTGATCATTGGTACCAAAAAATGGAAGAAAAATATGCAATTCCTTTATCATCATATATCTTGCGCAAGTTTAAGGAAATAGTTGTATTAATGCACTATAATCACTTTAGCAATTGGTCTAGTAGCATTGTCTCATATTTTGGCATACATTAATATCAGGTCTGTACAGAAATGAAATGAACAAATAAAGAGCAACAATTGATTTATCCCTCAGAGAATCATCTAAAGGAATATGGCACAAAGATATTGCCAGAATAAACTATGAAATTGGCCTCCAACTAACAAGCACAAATGAGTGTTAGCACATTATATTACCTTCTACTCATAAATTAGAATATATGCTCAAAAAGGAGTTATCTCTACTCCTCATTACCTCATGCTCCCTGAGTTTTTCATCAAGCTCCACAAAATTTTCCTGGGAATCATATTGACCAGAGTGGTAGAAACATCTATTTAGGAACTGTTCCATTTTTTCACCACAATTTTCCCTGAATACAAGAGAGAAATCTCAAAATCATCACGCAAATAATTCACATCACAAATAAATTCAATAAATACCTAAAACAAAAACTAAAAACAGAAGAAAGTGACACATGAGTACAAAAGTCCAATCATCATGAGAGGAGGGGCAGCAGCAATTACCTCTTGTCAATTCTGCAAGTAAGAGTTTTGCTAACCATATTTCTTAGTTCTGCATCAGTCATCTTGCTACGGGCATAACCGAAGATAGTAAAGTGCTGCAATCACAACAGTTAATGTTCATCCATTTGGTAGAAATCTAGCACCATGCACATCAGTGATTACACAGCACATAATTTATACTCAAGTTGTTGGTTTTATAACATATTTCTCATATAACTATTTGTCCAAGCAAAGTGAAACCTCAGAGGATAGATTTGACGCAGACCTCAGGTAGGCAATCCTCATAGTAAAGTGCAAATAGAGCAGGAAATATCTTCTTCTTGGCAAGGTCACCAGAGGCCCCTACAACAGTGATACTGACGGTTGATTTATCATCATTTACATCCAAATCAATTGGTTTTTCGTGCTCCTCTAGAGAGGTAACTGACAACAACCCCTCTTTCAATTTCTTCCCAGGAGCTTCATTTTCCATTCCAGTCACTTTAGTGGCCAAAGCACCTAAGAGATTTTCATTTAGATACGCCAACTCAATGTAAGTACATCATTTTATAGATTACGTTCAGGACTACAATGCACTGCATGTAGTCACAAAATTAAATGGAAACCAACAAATATAGACAATTTCTAGAGGTCTGTAGTAGTTGATGCTAAAGTGAGAGAGAAAAGTACAATCAGGTTTAGATTATTATTCCTTTTCTGTTTATGGGTGCTTCAAAACGAATGACAGCCAAATGCTCAATTGTATAGAACTCAATGTCAAATCATCTAGGCTTTGCCCTTTTCTTGGGTTTGATTACCAAATTCTTCAATTTACATGAAAACCAGAACAGCTCAATCACCACTTCTGTAAATTAG